>PDNA01000105.1:0-108038 GCA_002573605.1 Polytolypa hystricis UAMH7299 | reverse complement strand
CCCCCCCCCCCCCCCCGGGCCCTGATGCGCCACTTTTATCCAAAATCGCGAGATTTTAGATGATTGGCTGATCTTTTTTCATTTTTTTTTTTCATTTCATGCTACGGTACCTGCTTCCGAGGTCTTTGTCGGCCCGGGTTTTTTGCAGTTTTCTGCCAGCGAGGAGAATTCCTTGGTCAGGATCACAGCTGATTTTACACCATATTGATGAACAGGGGGGTTGTGTGTGTCTGAGGGTTCTTTCTTAATTGATACCCCAATTACCTGACATGGTTCACGAGCACAACAACTTGAAAACAATGGCCAGGACACTGTTTTGAAATAGAGCCATATAACTCATGGAGAAGGATCCCCGACCATTTCTTTTTAACCGACGACACTCACACACATCAGCCATATTATTTCTTTTTGAGCTTTGCCGCTAGTGTCACAGGCGAACCCGACAGTAGTAGTGTTAAACATGAGCGCATATTCGAAGCGCCTTGCCGTTTCTTTCGTTGGGGGGAACCGATGGGGTTTCTCCGAGTAGCCTTGAGCTTATTATTGCTGGAGATATCAAATCTTCTGGGTGGACCGTTGGCGCCAAGGGAAGCAAGCCTTTTGGTATAGCAATGTATGTACTATACTACTACTCCTCTTTGTAAACTTACCCCAGAAGGTTCCACATACCTTTTTTTTGTTCCTTTTCCTTTCGACGACCACGAAACTGGATATCAGCTTCGAGGACAAGACACACATACACCCACACATACCTTCCAGAAACAGCAGAGGTTTCACATTACCTTTTTTTTTTTTCATTCCTGCGTAAGAGTTTTGTATTCTATTCTCATTGCTTGCTTGGACGGTTTTCTTTACCCAGGTATCCTCGGATGTGGGCTGAGTCAAATAAACCCCCTTGCCCCCTTTTTTTCAGGATCTCATCAACCAACGATCCGAAGGTCTAGCTTTTTTTACCCTTCTTTCTGGTTTCTTTCACAATTATCAATCCCTTCGGGCCCTTTGATAGCACGGTATATAAGATGATTGAAAATGTAAAACATTCAGGAGACTTTTGAGGGAGGGGGGGGCCCTGAGCTGGCGGAGGTTTACGGGGGGTGTGAAACTCGAAAAAGCAAGGTTTTTGAGGTTTCTCGATGAAATCCACTTCCATGGGGCCATTTTTGACCGAGTTTACCTAGGAGCTTAATTATATACTGAAGCTTTCTTTTTGCAATGGCTTCCCCCATATTAGTTAAAATCTTGCTCTCCATCTTCTGTACCTTGTTACCCCCCTTTTTTTACTTTCTTCCCCCTTTTCTAGCTGGAACGCTGCTAAGAAATCGAGAGAGCTTGAATATATATCTACAGATGCTCGCGCAAGAACCCAATAACGGTCTTGTAGCCGTTCTCATACTCCTTGCGAACTTCGGGGTCTGCCAAATCTCCCCTAGCGGCCATGAAGCCGTGGATCTGGTTGTGCCAAGTCTGAATATGGTGAGGCACGTTGAGGGCGGCGTCGTACTTTTTCACTTCCTCTGCATCTTCGTCCTTGGAGGCGAGGAAGGCCATGGGGATGGTGACGTGGGAGGCATCCTTTGCATCGACCATGGCAGGGTGGACCTGGATTCCAACTTTGAATAGAGAATCCTTTGCGCTGGCGAGCGCGACGATCTTGCCGCCCCAGCAGTAGCCGAGAATACCCCAGGCTTTGAAACCGCTGCCTCCTTCTGGCGCAAGCTTGTTGGCTGCGTCGACAATGCCGGGGATCCGCGACAGGGTCTTTGGTGGTGGAGCCTTGGTCTGGAAGAACTCGCCTAGCTTCTGTTTGTGCTCGTCTGTCTGAGGAGGGTACCAGGAGATATCTGCGGGCTCGCCGTCAAAGAAATCCGGCATGAAAACACGGTACTTTTTCTCCGGGTCGGAGGAGGCGATGATATCGGCTCCCTGGATCGTTTGATCGAAGTAACCAAAGATATCTAGTCTCAAATTTTGGCTTTTTAAGTTAAGAGTTCGATATTAGGGTTTTAAAGCAATTGATGCACACGTGCATGGGTGGTGGAGTTTACCGTAAATGATAAGGATGGCCTCCGAGGCGGTTTCAGGGCCGGTAACATCTGGACCAAGTTGGTTAGTCTAAAGAAAAAGCTTGGACTTCTATCCTTGACCTTAATTCTTTCTCCTATTATTTCCCTTCTTTTCTTCTCTTTTCTTCCACCAATCCAGGATAAAGCGGAGAAAATAAAAAGCGGAAAATAGATAGGTAGTTAAATTGAAAAAGGTATCCCTTACAGGTCTTCAGGCCATTGAGCTCAATATATTTCCCCTTCTTCTCGTACCCTGAGGAGACCACTGGAGGAATCCTAAACTCAGCCAGTTGCCAGTATATTAGCCTCCCTAGCAACCCCTAGCAACCCCTAGCAACTCCCTCCTCCCTAGTATTTTACAAAAGAAAAAAAGGGCAAAAATCGCAACGGTCTCCAGCGCAAAAAGGGCAGGGAAGGTATAGCTGCTTACGAGCAACAGGCCTGGCTGTATTTGAACATATCTGCGGTGTAATGGAGAGGAGCGCGGGGGTATCGGTGTTGCGCGGGGTAGGACTTGGTCAACAGCAGTGGTCTCAATGGTGCGACGGTGCGAAGAGAGTTAAAAAATGGCTGGAAACGCATGAATGTTAGGACTGCTAGCGAATTGAAGAAGAGAAGAAGAAGAAGAAGAAGCTCACGGTGATGGGATTGATGATGTCGTGGTGCTGTTGCAGGTTTTGTTTTTATTTTGAAACTGCGACGCGAGCAAGTGAGGAGCGAGTGGGGTAGTTGAGTTGGGCAGTTGCGTCATCACATACTAGTGCTGCAGTGGCTGACTCAACAGCAGCTCGGTCCGTTCCTCTCCCGGCCCAAACTGCGAACGGGGAACTGGCTCAACTTCTCCTCTCTGTGTCGTGCAGACGAACGAACCTCGAAGGTAAACTTCAATGCATCCGAAAGTAGTGCACCAAGAGCGCTGGTTGCTTTGGTTTCCACTCCTCAGGCAGCTTTGACTGATATTGGACTAGTTCTGCTGCAGCACCCCACGCTGCGTCGATTCCTGATACCCGCTAGTGACTTGCCCCTGGCTAGATCTAAGCTTGGAAAGTTCGCAACAAAAAGAAAAGGGACCAGTATGTCTTGAACGGTCAGATTCATGCATATCTATTAGGATTCGGGATGTTCCTTTTTGGGAAAGCTTCACGTTTTTGGTCAATGCGCTGAGGGGAACCTTCTTGAGCTGGCGTTTTAGCATGTTGCAGAACGGAAGCAATGCAGTGGAGCTTCGCTCGAGCCCTCTTGTTCCGGACAATTGAAACGAGAGAGTTTCCTAGAAAAGTGAAAACGGGGTTTATTCATGCGTCGATTGCGCCGATATTGTTACCTCACTACTAAGCTACCGGATTTGGGCGGTGGATGGCCAGAAACTGCAAGCTGAAACAGTGTTGATGGGAAAGGGGCTGTTACCTTTCGAGTATCAGATATCAGCGGCGATGAAATCTTTTTTCGCTCAGAACACAACTGGACTTTTCAACCATGATATTGTTCAATTCAGGGCAATATAGGCTTTCGACTGACGGCGTTTGACTGAGATTCTTGTCCTGCACACTATGTTTTGGCTCCCAGTCGATTTTCTTCTTGGGACCTCATCACGGCGAATCGGATGTTGCGGGGCGATGCGCCCTAGGGGGAAAGTATGCCCTCCTCTCTTCGACCCATGAAGCTCTGCATACGCCTGTGGAGCAGACGTGCAGTTCGAAGCAACGCCGAGATGCCTGGACCCAGCCTAATCTACGAACCATTTTCCAACTGCGGCTAAGGCGGTGAGAGTTGGTCGCTGCAAGCCTTGGTTGCAGGGTTATTCAGATGTCGACAAAGACTATGTTGGTGCGCGGGGCCCCGGAAGTGCAAATTCCCTTGGAAGAATGGACTCGCGAGGAAACAGTCCGGTCGATGTACGGGGAAGTATCCGTGAACCCAAATCTTTGGACGAATAGGAAACGTGTTAACCCGCCTAGGTTGGTGTCAGCAGGAGAAGAAGAAAAGAAAGGAAAAGCCCGAGCCACCATCTATCGAGATTGGGAAAGTCTAGCTTTCCGATTTAGCCAAAATTACAGACACTTGCTGTCTATCTGGACAAACCCCTTGCAATTCCAACGCGGATAAATGATGCTAGAGATGATAGAGATATGGATCATTGGCTGGCGTCCAACTTGGTAAACTACTATGATTGAGTTGGCATAGCGGCTATTAGCAATGAGTCCGCTCGACCTCATAAATGTCTCAATTTCAACAGGAAGTAGAGGATGGTAGAACAACATCAAGGAAATTGATTTAGCCAATGTTGGCTCCCTGATGGTGGTGACTGAGTCTGAGTTTGCAACTTTGGGTTGTTAATATTGATTGCAGGCTTTATGCATTTTGCCTTTATTTCCTTCCCTGGCCAGGGTTCAACAGCAACTATACCTTTGCGCTGTGGGGAAGCAATATCTATTTCAAAGGCGGAGAGGATGGTCTGCCCCGAGGGAGGAAAAGATGAAAAAGGGTCGAAGACTAATAATCGCCATGACCCTCTTTATGTCGTCTATGACTTCCAAATGCGGGGAACCCATTTCCTCGCAATTGGCCCTGTTCTTCTGCATTCTGCCAAATCTTTCCTTTGGCCGTACTCCCCGGAAGTGGGGATGAGAAGAACCCTAGGGGTCTTTTCTACACAATATCCCTCGGTCAGTCGTGGAACCGGTTTTCTTTTCTTTTCGTCCCGAGAGACTCCATTCGGGTTCCACCAGCTGCATGCAGTTACCCTGGTGTCCTGCCCTTCTGGCCCTCTTTCCTGCGGTTGCAGCATCTTTCCGCAGGCTGCTGCCGGGAATCTCTGTGGTTGCTTCGGTGGCTCAGGGATGGTAACAGGACAATGCGCCAACGACAGCCAATTGTCTATCATCCTCATGTGGTACATTCTTCTCCTGTTCTCTATCCAGAATGGTTGGAGGTTACAGGAATGCCCCGGGTCACTTACGCCTCAACGTGAGGTCCTGAATACAGGCTCAACTAGGGGATAGGTAGTACTGTGATAGCGTATATCAGAAATGTATGTATGTGTTCAGTGACTGGACTTCAAAATCAAAATTGAGCCCCAAATTGTATTTGAAACCCCAGTTTCTCTTCTGGGAGAACTACAGACAATCTCAGAGACAGTATTCTACCAGCTCCTATTGCTTACCTTTTGATATTGGTCTAATATTCTCCAACAAATATTGTTTGAAACCACCAAACCTAGGCATCCACGAAGTCTTTCAGATTCACCTTGAAAAGTTTCCTGCTATGATATCAATACTTACACGTCTAGCATCAGAATATTTCCCTTGTCCACTATTTTACATCTTGCATTTGCCAACTGTCTTCTAGTTCATCAGGTAGGAATGCCTCTACCATGCTGTCTTATTAGAAATTAGAATAACTGCAGTCTTTCTAGTCTGTAACTCAGAAGCAAGATGCTAATATAGGAGTTTCCTTGTGCTACAGTTCCTGAATGTGCATGCTAGGGGAGTCCCATGCTAGAGCTTCTATACAGATTACCTGTGCCTTTCTCTCAGTCAGTTTCTTCCTCACTCCAGCTGGAGGCCAGAATAAGAAGACATGCTAAGCTCACTACTATCTGTAATATCTGTAATGTAAGTTGTGCAATGCTAGAGATGCAAGTTAATTGAATATAGAAAGTAATACTTTCTTCCTTCCTGTCCCTCCTTCCCCCCCTTCTCTCTTTTTCTCATTCTGAGAAATAAGTGTCTACTGTTCTAGAAGCATGCTAATGCTATATAAGCTATAATAGTAATAAACACTAACTAATCTGATACATACATCGCTCTATCTCAGCCAGGATGGCATTTATATAGCTCTTTTTACTCCCTTGATCTCTTTAATAATAATAGAAAGAAATTTGAGACACTGTCCAAAGCTCTAAGATGGGAAATCTCAACTAACTATATATCAACAATCAGCAGTGTGTGAACCCAAAAGCTATTATTCTATCTATTTAACTGTCTGCTAGAAGGGGCCCCAGGGCTCTTAATACTTCACTTGTTGTTTCCCTAGAGCTGTTAAGAAAGATTGAGCTCAGGAAGACCCCCCCTTCTTACCATCTCTACATACTTGAGCGTAGGTGTATTGTTCTAGAAAGTAGAGCTGGAATCGGATATTTTTGGTTTATGTATGGTATCTAATATATATCTCCTTAAATCAGACATGGGACCAAGTCAACAGTCCCTGGAAGGAAGTAACTAACTCAACAGGGGGTCAAAGTACATATGTAGTACGGAGGGAAGGGAAAATCCTAGCCGCAGAGGCGGGAGGGGGATGAAAGAAGACGAAGAAAAAGTTTATTTTGACCATATTTCAACGCAGCGCGAGAAAAGAAGCCCCAATCCTCTATCTCTAGCTATATGGGTATATGAAGCTGAATGTATGACACCTATATAATGTAAGGATACAATTTTGTCAAAAAAGAAAGACAAGTCCTAAGAAGAAGAGAGGAAAAAGAAAAAGAAAATAGACAACACACAAGATGACAGCAATAAAATAAAATAAAAAGGAGATAGAAAGAGAGTAAGGGAAAAAACTCCATGAGAAATGGAAAGAAGTGCCTAGAATAAGTAAATCAGTGAAAATAGGTATCATGGAAAAGAAAAAAGGGGGCTGTGATGAAAAGTGGAGGCAATAGCAACACAAGCCTGGCGTAGAGGGAAAAAGAGCAAGCTGCAAAAATGCAGGATGTTGAATGACAATGATAAGGACATCTTTCTCTCAAACAGAAAACAGATATGGTATATATGTAGATAAGACAGATGCACAAGGAGACAAAAGACATGCCAGAACATATCACGGGACCAACCAGATCTGCTGAACCATGAAGCCGTCGCAAATTTGCTAGACCTGGAAAAATAGGGAAGGTTACACACGCACACCTGGTAAAACACCCAGGGAAAACTTTGAAGACTCAAACACAAGGAGGCAACTCTGTCCTATACAAAGACGAAAAAGGGGGAATATCCGAAAAATGAAAAATGAAGAACACCTCAACGCAACCCAATCTCCCATGGCCAAAATGCAGGCAAAAAATCCTCAGAGGTATTTACGGCAACTCCACAAGACACAAATAAGATGGACAAGAATGAGACAGAAAACAGCGCGGCAAGGGAACTAATGAGATATTGTAACATGTATCCCACCATCTCGACGACGTGTTATAACAAAAAGAGGTTTAATGGTGACCATTTCGGCTATCATTCCGTGATCCTGACTTCGACCGATCTATGCTGCCATTATTGGCATTGTCGCTCTTGCTCGTCCCAGTTGATCCGGCTGAAGCATTTACGGCGCCATTATTGTCTGATATAGGGTCTTTGCCACAGCCCTTGACTAAGATGTGTCTCTATAAGGAGTAATAAATGAGTTAGTGTGGGACAAAAACAAGTCAAAATATACAAATGATAAAGACGTAAGAAAATCCGAACAGGAAGAATGGGACAAGTTGTGCCTACCTTCAACGCATCCTTTCTGGAGAAGCTCTTGTCGCAGTGCTTACACGGGAATGGTTTGACAGCCAGGTGTATCCGCTTATGTCGCTTCAAATCGTGGTTCCGATTGAAACTCTGTGGGCATTGATCGCATTTAAATGGTCGATCATTCGGAGCTCCAGGTTGCATCAATCCGTGCATCTGGGCGGACGCATGTGGATGTCCATTATACATATGGTGCATGTTAGCTGCGTGGCCACTATTATAGCCATGCAGTGCGTTCGGCTGCATCGATCCAAGTAGCGCCATCTGGCTACCAGGGTTATGCACATTCGACATAATCGGACCCGACATTGCCGGGAGGGAGTAGGAAGGATACGGTCGGCTGAACTGAGCTAGATGTGGCTGCTGCCCATCAGGGCCTAAGGGAACTGAGATCGGGGACATTCTTGATGCGCCGCTAACGTGAGGTCCAGTCTGATATGGTTGATAATTGGATTGTGGCGAGGGTGCGGACTGTTGTGATGCTCCGTAGAGTGGGGTCGAAGGCACCTTTTGACCATAAGGATCGAGGCTCGTATTTTGATGTGTTGGTGTTGGAGACACTGGTGTATTATTTGCTTGTGAGTTCATCAAAACGTTCGCCATCGTTTGTTGCTGTTGTGGTTGCTGGCAAGTGGGCGACTGGCCAGAACCACCAGATGTTGTTGGGAGCGGGGTTTGGAAGGGTGGCAGGTGATGCATATCGTAATTAGAGGACATGCCCTCCACAGTAGTGGGCGAATTAGAGTTATTTCGACCTGTAGAGTGCAACGGTGAAAAACCGCCCCGGGCAACAAAGGGTGGAGACCAGGATAGTTGGGGCATACCAGAACCAAAATTATATGCGTTTGTGCTGGGCCAGAAGCTTTGGGAATATGGAGGTAGGATTTGCGCTGAAGATGGGGCGCTACTATTCACGCTAGAAATAGGACTTTCTGATGAAGTATTTAAGGGGGGGGTTAATAGATTGCCAACGCGCACGTTGCCTGCTGACGGTTGCAATGCGCTGATATGAGGCGGAAGCGGATATTTCTGCGAGGGAAGCTGGGAAAGTTGCGGGTGAGGTAACTCGAAATTGGGGAGATTATTAGCAGCTGATCGTCGGGATGTCAAAGACTGGTGGCCTCCAAGAGCTTCAAGAGCCGTCCCCATTCCGGGCGGCGGAATTGCTAGGGTCGCCACGTTGACTGAAGGGTCTCGAGACTGGCCCTGCAGCTGTTGGCGTTCTTGTTGTGATGGGGCGGTGGGTGAAATTTGAGCTGGTTGCAAAGGTGGATAGCCGTTCCCTGGCCAGTATCGACCGCCAGGAAGACCCGATGTATCCAGGGAGGGCAAGCTAGAATCTAGCACTGCCGAGGGATAAGTGCTGGGGACACGGTTGGGTATTTAATGTGTGTTCTGCTAGCGTTTTCGAGATCCTCGAACGTGAAGATATACGAGCGACCAAGGTGATGAGCAAATTCTGTACCGATTTATACGGTTGCGCAATCGACTATCCAAGTCCTCAGAGAGTGGATCAGCGAGATATTTCTCAGTACGCGAAGAATGACAAGGTAAGATGCCGTGTAGCGATTCGTTTCAGAAAGGCGTCGAGGGATTGTTCGTCGAGGGCGGAGGGCTTCGATACAAAGCCGTTAGCTGAACCTCCTCATACCACAAGAGACATATACACGGCTTGCACTGCAAACCCGAGAGCCAAAATGCTGGAAAGGATAATCAAGGGGTTGTATCACCGAAAATCGGTGAAACATGAGTACAGCATGTTGCAGGTTGCTGGGGCCGATGTGCAACAGAACAACTTGACAACCGGGTCGTCAAGGTAACAACTGCACGGGACCAAGCGCACGAGTGTAGAGAGAGTATTCTGAGATACAAATTATACGTACTTGACAGCAAAGACAATGGCACAAAAAGAGCGTACGACGCGATATGGTTCGAGAAGATTCAATGTGGCTCGTAAATATTGCAGTGGGGATGCGATTGCGATGGGGAATGCGGGAGAGGATTTAATCAAGCGGGACGATCGCGCACGAAAAGATTGAGTTGTGAGAGAAAGAAGGTTTCCGTCCGAAATTGAAGGGCGGAAATTGTTTAGCCCCAGTATCTCATAGCTGTCAGATCGATGGTGTTGATCTAAGATATATCTTGTCGCGATGTTAGAGCAATGTGTGGAGAACGACGGAGTGGCGATCACTTGTGGTAGCTCAGGTTGCCCCTGGATGTTGAAGGGGTCCGCCCCTGCAAGGAGGTACATGTACATACCCTGAGATAAGCTCCGTGATCACAATGCGATCAGGCAAGCAAGTATCTGTTGCGGCGCGCTCTCGGACGTTTTAGGTGCCTCAAAAATCGTTTTGCGCGTCCTCAGAGGAGTATTTGTTTTCTCAACCACTCGTACCTCGCAAACATTCGTCTAGTTCGTATGCACGAGAATTAGTCGAGCGCGTGACTGCAGGTCGATGGGGTTCCCGTGCCCAGAGCCAACAACACTGGAAAACTGGTTGGTGAAGTCGCAATGGCCTTTGAAAAAAGATGAAGAGGAGTAGTACCGTCAGGGAAAAAGCGAGAACGAAAGAAAGTAGGGAGAGGTGGTCGTTTTCTATTTTTCGATCGATTCTAGGGACGAATGGCGAGGGAGAGAACGGTGTACTAGAGGGGCAAAAAACCGATGGTGCGGACAACAGAGGAATACCAATGAGGTTCAGTAATAACAAATGATAATAAACGATAATAATAACAAATCACAATAGGATACTGGTAACGGTAAAGAAAGGATAAATAGCAAGGGCAAGGAAAGTGTATCCGTAAGGTAAACTGCGGTTTTTTCTTTTTGGGACAGCGAGGCTTGTCAACGAAAAGAGCTGGGACGATCGTCTCTTTGTCAAGCTCTCACAGTCCTTTCAGATCTGAGTCGAGAGCATTGATTGTTAACGTCTTCCCAATCAGATCATGGCGCACCAGGGACTGCGAAAGGAAAGGTATGGAGGGTATTTCTGGGATCTCAGCAAGAGCAGGCCCAAAGTCCAGACATTGCTAGACCCTTTGGGAACCCCATGTCTTCCACTAGGAGGCACCAATGGCCCCCCCTTCTCCAAGCAACTGACCAGTAGGAGCACAGGGTCATGGGGGAAGGTTTGGAGGCTGGATGGGTCTCTCGCCAAATCGATGGCTTCTCAGCACGCGGCGAACCCAGGCAAGCATCCCAATCCTTGGCTAGTCCCCGTCCGTCCCCCTCGCGCAAAACCGTGAGGCCAGAGGGAAGGAATCGATTTGAGAGGGGTTCAAAGCAGCAGGAAGTTTAGACGGGTCTGGCCAAGCCAATGGTAGAATGCCGCCGATTGGACCGAATTCTGACACGAGCTGGGGCAGAACCCAAATAAAGGGAGCCATTGTTTTCATGAATGGCGCACGGTACGGCTGCAATCTACAGCTAGTGTCCAGGGTGGTACAGGCCTCTTGACCACTCAGCATGCTAGCATGGCGAAAACTGTCGGGATCTGTTTGGTCGATGCAAAACGCTAAGCCCGCAGAAGACGCTTGACAGGGTTCAGGGAGTCAGACAACCATCACCGATTAGGAAGATGCCAAGAGCCGTGCAAGGTCCAGAGTTCAGAATTCGACCTCGTGTCGACGACAATTGTCTGACCTGACCCTTGTTCCGCGCTCCCAGTGCATAGGGTGCTGGCCATGGCGAGCGCAAAAGCAGCATGCGACGATGCCCCTTCCAGTAATTGGGAACCGGCCTGTAGGTAGCGTTCGAGCCTGCTAGCTGGATAGAATTTGCCCCCCTAACGTGGGTAACTTAGCTGCATGGCCTAAAGAAATAGTGATGAAGTTAGTGGAAAGTTTGATCCAGTCGCAGCTTGACGGGAATCAAGGATACGAGAATGACAGGTTCCCAAATTATGACTTCTCTGCCACCACGTCCATCATCAGCTCAGCTTAAGCTTTTGGTATCGTGGAGAAGCACAGGCACAATGAAAAATCAGAGACATCGAGATAATAATAACAGCATTACGGATAATAATAGCCTAATGAAGACGAGCAACTGAGCCCGGCCTGGCGATGAGGAGAGGAGGATAAGCGAGGAAAGGAGAGAGAGAGGGAGGGAGGGGGATGGATAGATGAAGTGTCGTCGAGGATGCGGCTGATTGCTCCCCTTCCGAATCCGGGAACCCGCATGCCAGCAAAGGGCAAGGGCTTGAGATTAGGGCAGATCATGCTCATTCGACTCTTCTGCTGCATCGAACTACCCAGCACCATGTTGTTGATGATGATGATGATGACGATGATGATGAGGTGTATCGTGCATGTCAGCATTATTTTGCAGACCCAGTCCAGCTGAACAGATGACTTTACAACCCACGTCCTCGTTAACTACATCCCAGCGAACTTTTCTTTTGACACCAAACGGGAATAGCGACCGGGGTGGAAACGAGAGTACTAGGTACGGGCGAAGCTCACCTGATCAAGTATTAAAAGGCCGGTGACCCTGGAGCTTTTGATTTCTCGGGCGGAGGTTTTTTCCATCCACAATTCTGTGGCCAAAAGTCTTAAATGCTGACCCGCGCATGTGATTTGATCCTTGCTCGCCATGCGTTTACACTATCATGTCTTGTACAGACATATATCAGCTACTAAGGTCTAACTAGGGGTCCCCTCCACTGAAGTGTTAGCCAATCCGAGGAGATGAGATACATGGCGCCTCCCATCCGCCATCGGAAGAAGCGTGGATCTAGTTTGAAAGCAGATCATGTTTCTCCACATCCTGAGAGATGGTGGACCGTGGACGAGGAGGACTGGTGAGCTCCAGAAACACCCCCGCGCTTCAACGTGCCAGGGATTAATTTACGTACTCATGGAGCTCTCAATGTCACAGCTTCGAATTTCCCGGTGAAAAACCGGCCTGTACAAAAAAAATACCTAATGCTGTTTTGTTTGATGAATCCGGCAACAAGGGTCATTCTTCACCTATCATCTTGGCGTGGTCGTTTTCGCATGATCCAGCGGGTTGGTTAGAGAATGCGATGCTTATTTTTGCCATTGTGGTAGTAGCTCCAAGCAAAGAAGTCCATGCATGTCATTCGCTATTATCATTGGCTTAAATCTGGCGAAACGTGCGCAAGCTCCTTGGGTTCCCGTATATTTCTTCTGCTTCTGGGACTGCAGTCTGCAGGGGGGGAGGAAGAAATATATTAGTAGCTTGCTCCATTCCTTGTGCTGTTCGTACCAATCACGCAGTTGCGCTGAGCGAATAGTATTATTAGCTGCAGGATGCGCGCTGGAATCACATCCGTAGTAGCTGTTCATCCTATTGGCTCCCCTGCGTTAGGAGAAAAAGAAAAGACGAAAAAGAAAGCATATGGACCACTAGGAAACAACAACCAGATCACAATGGGATGATTCCTGTACCATGATGTAGATGTGTAACGTGGTACGGTACACCCACGACCTGTGGATTAAGATCGGGATGGTCACAATCACATTTACATCACTCGTTGCTGTCAGGATATGCAGAAGAGGATCGGTTCATTTCGAACCACCCCCCTGGATAGAGGGGAAATTAATGCGCAACAATGCCTGTTCGGTGAAAAGCATGAAGATTAATGATCGTAACGGGGATTTTCCCAGGACAAGGGAAAGGAAACTCAACAAAAAATATCTCCGCTAATAGGTAAAGTGCCCAAGGAAATAATCCATCTGTTTGTTCCCCGATGCTTTTAAACTTTATATAATCTCCCGCAGGTATCGCCCCTCACTGGGCACCATCGGCGGGGCCAAGGTCGAGGAAAAAAGTGTGTGCTGGTGATCGTTTGTTCCCTGTTATCGCCGAATCCATGGATCAGCAAGCGTGCTGCCGGTTGCGGCGTGACCGCCCCCCAGAATTTCGTAAAAGCATGCTCTTCGCTGCGGCCCTGCGGGTGTGCTCAAAAAGCGGCGCGACGTCTGCATGGGCCCTTCGATTGGGAAAAACTGGGGTCCATTCATTCGGCAGGCAAATAAACCTGGTAACGAGGTTTCCTTCCCCACCCCTCCAAGCCCCGCCCCCTGTCCTGGAAATGGTGGCCAGATGTCTGCATGCTTTAAAGGAAAGTGAACGGAGAACAGGTTCCGCGTGAAAATAATGCGATTATTGAAGTTTAAGCCTGCTGTTTTTTTTTCTCAAAAGCGGCGAGACAAAAAGCAAACCAAAGTGTAGTGCATCTCCATGGAGGCCATGAGGCCTGTCGCAGAGTGGGTTCAAGCCACCCATGCAAGGTTTACACCAGCGGGCTCAGCCATGATCGCTGGCTTGGGGGTGGTGTGGGCTGTCGATAATCACCGCCAGGCCGCCCCCAAAATCTTCCCAGACAAGATCCAAATCAGCCATCGGGCATCTAGATATTCGAATCGAGTAAAAGGTATCAGCTGCTTTCATTCGCTCGAATGCTTATGGCGTCCTTGAACATTCTGGTCTTGCTTAATATTAAGATATAGAGTTCGTGGATGTCATGCGCTAGACACCCATGGAGGCGTCTTGGGGTCTTTTATAAAAGAAAAGCACATGCCATGGAGAGGCTGCGTCTGTCCTTTCATTCTCACCACAGACCACGGTTGGGAGAAGGTGGGGTTGCGGGTGGCCTTTCATCAAGCCTCAACTTTCAAGGGGAGAAAAACCACACTAGTGATCCCCCGCTGCCCATGCACGCTGTTAGTTTCCTGGATCCAAGCGACCAAGACACCGCCCAACTGTATATGCGATGTCATCGCTTGGAGCCTATTGGACGATAGAACAATTGGCATGCCAGCCACGGCGAAGCCCAGACCAATATGCTGGGACACGGTTCTGGGAACCGTCGTTTCTGCAACAATGAAAAAAACATGGTGCCTTGAGAGCTCTTTGGAAGGGGAAAAAAGGATAATAATCAGCAGCCAAACTTTGAGCCATGCGAATAAAAGAAAACGGCTGAACAAACAAAGCTTATTGAGTACCACTCTATCGCATTTCTCGCGTGTGCATTGTCGCTTTTCCCAGTCATCCTATGCCATGATGTTGAAGCTTTTTTGCATCGTAAATTCTCAGTCCACACAAATGCAGGTGGGTGAAATGGGGTCTGCCCGAAGGAAAGGAAACCCTTGCCGTAGGGATATCTGGATACTCGCTATCGGGTCGATCTTGATAGCTCATAATCTTGGTGTTTTTAGTTCGAAAATGCTGGTGTATGACGATCATTTCGATAATACAATGATCAATTCCTGGCGAATCAATGCCCGAGTCGCAGAAATACGTTTTTTATGATACTCGCGAAACTGTGGGGTTGGAATCTCGACGGTTCGTCAGACTGCTGTCACCGTATTTCTTTCTCCATCGGGTCATGGTCCATCACGGGGTGACGACTGAGCGTGCTCTGCGTTATTATGACCTATCGACATTTTGGTTGACCGAGTTTTTGTCGTGTTCGGAGCGCAATGCAGCTCCCGACTGGTTCCCCGTTTCCCAATCTGCTTTACCGCTAAGAACAGATGGTTGTACAGAAAGACAAAAAGTGCCGTTCCCAACTTTCCAATTTTTCGGCACATCGCGGAGCAGGGAAGGATCAAAGTGAGCTTTCCCCCTTTTCCGCGCAGGTGTCTTCCACACCGTGCTTGTACAGTTGCACAGGTGACCCCCTTGCTTGTAAGTTGTTCGTGCATGAATGCTCCCCGTTCCCTTCCCAGTGCCTCCAAGGCTATTTTAGCGAACTCGGAACATCATGTACAGATCCGAAATCTTGAGATTGTACCCAGTACCATGTCACTGGTGACTGAAGGCATGTCTTGAGCCACCCCCTATCTTTTCAGCGTATGCGCATAAGATCTCCTCTTTCACCATCACCACGCGCACTCATGCACGTTAATATCCGACCTCATGGTCTACCCATTCTACGTAATGCAGAGTGCCACAGCGTAACGTATGTGCGCTCACATCTATTCGCTCTTCTGAGTACACTGGGCGCTTGTCCACCGACCTCAAGCCGCCCTCCCGCCAGGGGGGCTGCGGTTCAATAACGCCACGATATGGACAAATATCATTTCCCCCACAATATCGCCAAGAGGGAGGAGCATACGCTGTGAGCTACGTATCATACCGATACAACGTGTTCCCGGTGAAGAGGGTCGATCCTTCATTCCTCCGTCATCCACTTGAAAAGAAACCGTTACCGTTGGGCAGGTGTCTGGGCGTGAAAAGACCATGCAGTGGTAGGTTTGGATAAAGAGGCAGGTAAGACGCCAACTCTACCATTCCTGGACCCCTCGCGTATATTTTAGGATATCTAAGACGTAATCTATTGGTCGAAATCCCCCCAGCGAGTTCCAGCTGCAACGACTTTGCTTGAGCCGCATAGCGCGGGCTAAATTTCCGCTCAGCTGCGGAACACTGGGCGCTGGGCGCTGAGTATTTCAAGCAGTGTTTCGCGGGGTAAAAAGCCTGTTGGTCGACTTATCATCAAGTACTGGCTTGCAGTTCGCTTAAATTGTAAGAAAAGAGCTTGGGGTTGTGTGACTTGCACGTTCCGTTTCTCGTTGTGTCTTTTTCGTGGTCCCTTTATCATAGGAGTGTGACAATCGAACTACCAGAGCCGGAAGGGAGCACAAAGGACGGAGTTTCGACTACTTCGCAGGCAGATGCTGTTGTTTCTTGAAATGTGTGGCTTATGGGCCTAAAAATCGTCAACATTCATCCACGAAATGTTTGGTATGCATGCAAGATAAAGTTTCAAGTCCAGAAACACAGCCGGGTCAGAAATAGGAGAAGAGTAACACTAAGATCCATCAGTTCCGTTGCAAAGTGTTCTCGCTTCAGCCCTACGCCGTACCCGTGTCAAAAGAAGCATATGTTGGGCTTTAAGCCTTTAACCAGAAGGTCTCAGCCATTTACAGGTGCCTCGAAGCGCATTGGAGAGAGGTAGGAAAAGGGGCGTTTTGAGGCTGACACTATAAATAAATGAAAAGCCTGTGATGTCTGCACGTTAATCGCTGACTACCATGGCGGAGATTCGAGAGTCGGCAAAAGAACCACTATTCTGCATAACCACATGATAAGCTGTACCTCACACCTATACGCATGTCTCTATTCTGCGTTTTATTTTTAATAGACTTTTGACTCTTTGAGGGTTCGAAGGAGACACAGCAGGGGCCTCATATTTTGACTGCAGGTGTGCTGCACTGCCTCGACGAGCTGCAAGGTAAAAGAATTAAAAATTCCTTGATTCGATAATGCATGCAGAGTCTGTGTGCACGGTGCATACTCGAGCTGTCGAGCTAGAAACATCGGAAACGGCACTCCACGTGGTCTAAAAAATCCGTGACATGCTTGCACTGCTCTGTTTACGGGTCGTAGGGCACAATCCGAGGCCATGTGTGACGCTATCTCAGTCTGAGGGTAACACATTTTCAGCTAGTATTGTTAGAGAGTCGAACAAGGCTAGGTACCCCCATGCGTTGTACAAGCTTCCAGACGATCTATCTGAGACAGCGCCGTCTCTTTGCCGTGGAAACAATACGGGGAACACAAGGTCTGGCGGACTCATCGGCGTGGGTTTGGGTGCCCTCCCACCGGCTTTTGTTACGGCTATCTTCTGATTCTTTCAAGATCAGGGAAAGCGGAGGCCTATTAGCTTGCTTGGCGTACATTCTGCTTCCCATCTATACTCAGGCTGTGCGGCATCATCCTGCCTGCTCCGGTGGTAACGCACAGCAAGCACCCGAAGCCAACATGAAGCAATTCATGAATAGGAGGTGCATCAACGTGGCATGGGCACATCCTCGACATGTTTGATGTGTGGTCTCCAGTGTCCGTTACTGTAAGATGACCCCACTCCGCCCAGTGCATGGGATAGCCCAACCTCTAGGCCATGCTCGAGTAACCTTACCGGGTAAAAAGCACTCGACATACAGCTCGTGATCCGTCAGATATGCTACCAGGCGGACTTGCACGGAAAACGCACGTCGAACAGCATGTTAGGCAATTAATATATTTTTGACCTTCGTCAAATTACCAGATATGGGGATGCTTTCGGTCTATGATGGGATAGACTAGATCTGAATGTGTTCAAGCTTAGCAATAGTGAGGTTAGAAAGGAAGCGGTGTACGGGTACTGTCGTTACTTATCTGAAAGTGAAGCTTCTTGTATTTAGGCCTCTAGGGCCTTCCGAGGTTCCTTTATATCATCAGTTGTACCTAAATACACGTATTAGTTGCGGTCCTGGGTCAGCCAGGAGGACAGGTACAATTCAATGGATAGAGTGCATCACTCCATTATTACTCTCACTCCACTAAATGGAATCGCCAGAGTTGCGATTGTAGAAAGGTTCTCAAGCTGCTTTTCACCTTCTAGGCCGAGCGAGGAAAAAGGCACATCCAGATACGAAATATCTACAGCTTCTTTGCATGTTATTTCGCAAAGGGGTAAAAGAGGACAGCAAGTTTTCAGCTGCCCTGCGGCCCTAAAGAGCAAGGATTCATAGGTGACCCATGAAAGTAAATAGAAAAATGTCACAATATAAGGTGGCTTTGATAATTCACATCCTCATGGTAACGACGTATTGCCTTGTATAAAGGACGAATCTCCAGTCTTTGCGCTCCAAGATCATAAACGGTCCTTTCTCCTGAGGGATTGGGCAGCATCCAGGGCCTGAAGAGTTGTCAAAACGTTGGGGTCGGTAACAGGACATCCACAGGTTGTTGCACTGCTCTAACAGGCCACTGAAGGTTCCAGTCGAACCTTACGAGACAGAATTGGCAACTAGAATCTCCCAATTTTCGAGGCATCTGAGATATATGGATGATGCTCGCATCACCGGGTTGAGAAGAAACCGTCGATCAGATAACCATATCACGTGAGAGCGGGCCATCCCTGCCGGCTTATCAATCTCCGGGGCCAAGACATCGCGGGGGCTTTTTTTATGTAAACAGCAGAATACAACAATAGAGTAAGAGGTTGGGGTTTGATGACCACTGTCTATAGAAGCAGGTGCCCGAGGAAACAGTTGTCTGATCGTTACTGCTTGATCAAGTCCAGATTCTGGACGGATTTGGAGAAATATTGCTGTCAACTTGCGTACAGTGCATACTCATTGCTTGCTCCAAGTGAAGAGAACGAAGCTCAAGATCTGACGCCGCCAGCTCCCGATGTTATCGAAGTGGAGCAAATGATATCATTCCTGGCCTACATGTGGACCTTCGTGTACAACCAGAGCGCGAAATTCTACTGTGAATAAAACCTGCGGTGGTTTTGATATATATTTCGACCTGCTTTGATTATATGCTATTTGTTCTTGTTCCGTCTTTTAGGCTTTCTATCCGATGACCATGTCTGCAACGCCATATCGAATAGGCGTCGATGTTGGAGGCACAAACACAGATTCCGTGATCTTGGACATTCGAGCCACAAAGTCGTCCAATCGCGGTGTGATTGCACAGCAAAAAACTCCCACCACCAGTCCCAATGTGACCGACGGGATCGAGACAGCAATCCGAAGTGTGCTGGAGCAGGCGAATATTCCAAGAGAAGAGATCGCTTGCCTGATCATTGGAACAACTCATTTTGTCAATGCCATCGTGGAGCAAGATGCACGGCGCCTGGCGAAAGTGGCTATTATCCGGCTCTCGAAGACGTATACTAGAGAAGTTCCGCCATTCTCAGATTTCCCTCCGGTTTTGAAAGAGATTATGAATGGCCATTATGGATATGTGGATGGAGGCCTCCATATCGATGGTTCCCAAGAAGCACCGATCAAGGAAGCGCAAGTTGTAGAACAATGTGCTATCATTAAGGAAAAGGAGATCGATGCTGTTGTGATATCGGGCATTTTCTCTCCTATTGACGACCATTTTCACCAAGAAGATCAAGTCCGAAAAATTATTCTTCGCGAGCTACCTGGCATAGACGTCGTTTGCTCGTCTGAGGTGTCCCAGCTCGGCTTACTCGAACGAGAGAATGCGTCCATATTGAATGTTTCGATTCTAAAGTTTGCTAGACGAACCATCCGTGGTTTCAAAGCTGCTATGAAGCGTTTGAATCTGACATGCGCTTTATACCTAACTCAGAATGATGGAACGCTGATCGATGCAACTTCTGCTGCTCGACTGCCCATCCGCACTTTCTCATCTGGGCCAACCAATTCTATGCGTGGTGCAGCGTACTTAGGTGGCATAGGTTCCGATGGAAACCAGAAAGAGCGAACCGCAACCATTGTAGTCGATATTGGTGGAACAACTTCGGATATCGGCATGCTTCTGCCATCAGGATTTCCTCGACAGTCGTCGGCATATGTCACTGTTGCCGGTGTGAAGGTTAATTTTGGCATGCCTCACGTCGAATCTATCGGTCTTGGTGGTGGGTCCATTGTTCGCGTCAATGAGGGCAAAGTCACAGTGGGGCCAGACTCTGTCGGGAATTATCTGACCTCTAAGGCTACTGTATTTGGAGGCGATATTCTCACTGCGACGGATATTGGGGCGACAGGCGAGAATATTGGCGATGCAGCTCTCGTCAAAGAGCTGGCAGAGTCCACCATCAAGGGGGCACAAGCGCGGATCAAGTCGCTGCTTGAGAGAGTTGTTGACATAATGAAGACATCTCCAGCTCCCCTGCCTGTTCTCCTAGTTGGCGGAGGTTCGATAATTGCTCCCAAAGAGCTTGCTGGAGTTTCAAACCTCATCTGTCCTCCCTACCACTCCGTAGCTAATGCGGTTGGAGCCGCAATATCCAAAGTCGGAGGAACCATTGACATTATCCAAAGCACGGCTGACAGGCCTGTTTCAAAAGTCGTGGAGGAAGCCAAGGCAACCGCTATTGAGAAAGCCGTGGCAGCAGGAGCGGTTCGGGAGACAATCTACGTGGCTGAAGTCGACACGATCCCCCTGCAGTATGTTGCGAATCAAGTCCGTATCATTGTGAGGGCGGTGGGAGAACTCTCCCCCGATGGGGCTCCAGCGAGCAAGGCGGAAGAAGCACAAGAAGAGGACGAGGAAGATGATGCTATCTACAACGAGCCAGTCAAGGGACAAGCACATGCAATCGAGGTCATCCCACCTGTAGATATCGCATCCTACCGGCCTAAGGTGGTCAGGAATCCGAAAACGGGCGTTCCAGAGTGGTTCCTCTCAGAGACTGATGCTGAGTGGCTTTCTGACGGCTGCTACGTTCTCGGATGCGCTGGAGGGGGGTCTCCATATTCACAATTTCTCCGTCTCAGGGACCAGCTACGCCAGGGCCACACAACGCGCATTATCGATAGCACTTCGCTGCCTGGGGATGCTGTTATCTACTGTAAGCTTCCCTATTATTTTCGTTCTTTTGGTCCTATCTGAATTTCCCCAATGTCAACGGCGTAATATTTCCAATACTAATCCTTTGATAGGGGGTGGATATTTGGGGTCGCCATCCGTCTCAATAGAGCGACTAGCCGGAGACGAAGCGGACCAAGCATTCCAAGAATTGATGGAATACATGCGCCACGACTCTTTCGACGCCGTTATGGGTGTGGAAATCGGTGGCGCCAATGGACTCCAGCCGCTCACCGTAGGCTCTACGAAAAATCATGACCGTCCCGTCGTCGATGCAGATTGGATGGGTACGTATTTTCTTTTTCAAATAACCCCATTTCTCCTTCTAAGGCTTATCCCCCTCCCCCCAGCTTTCTTGTTTATTTCTAGATGAAGAAAAGGTCCTGTTAATAACCAATATACCAACACAGGCCGCGCCTATCCTACCGGCTGGCAAACCACCCTCTGCGTCTACGCTCCAGGCAACCTTGTCCCCTGCTCCATCGCCTCAGGTGACGGGAGAGCCGTCATCATGACAAAAACCAACGACGACCGTTCCGTCGACGACATCCTACGCGCCTCATGCGTTGAGATGGGCTCTAGCGCTGGGACCGCAGGAAAACCCACCACCGCCGATCGCGTGGTGAAATACGCAGTGCGCAACACGCTTTCGCTGGCGTGGCGGATCGGGCGGTGCATAGCGAGGGCTCACGCGACAAATATGGCGGCCACGGTGGTGGAGCAGATGATTGATGAAGTTGGCGGGTGTGAGACGGCGAAGATTTTGTTTCGTGGGAAGATTGTTGCGGTGGAGAGACGGTTGTATAAGGGTCATTCGTACGGGGAGCTCATTATTCTTCAACAACAAGCGGACGATGAGGAGGAGGACACGGAGAGGGCAGCAAATCCCGCATCAATCCCCGTTGCGACAGGCGGCATGCTCAAGATCCCGTTCAAGAATGAAAATATCTTTGCCCGTCACGTTTCGAACTCGGGAGTTGAAAGGTACGTCGCCATGGTACCCGATCTCATCGCCGTGCTAGACACTCAGTCCGGTCGTGCGCTGGGTGTGCCGGAATTCAGATATGGAGTCATGGTTACGGTGCTAGGCATTGCATGCTCGCCGCGCTGGACGGATACACCTCGTGGTTTGGAGATTGGTGGTCCTGCGGGGTTTGGATACGAGGAGATTGAGTATAGACCGCTGGGCAGGTATGTGGAGCCGAGAAGTGTGGTTATGGAATTTGTGCAGGATTGAGATGGTGAGGTTGATGAAACGGGATATATATCCCGGTGTCGTATTCTTTTTCTCCCCTTTCTCGGAAAAGGGGAAGAGATGGTTTTCGTGCATGATAGATATATGGGCTGTTTTTCTTTTCTTTTGTTGATGAACCCTATGAACACATTCATGACACGTATAGATATATTTGTTATAAATAAGTAACTTGTTGCTGTAGCACTTGGTCCTCGATATTACTTCATAGTCGGACTTTTGAGCTGTAGGCATTTTCTCCTAGTGTTACTGTTGTAAAAGGCCCAACAAAATGGATGCATTTCTTACAGTAGTACACCTGGCGAAAGTGTCAATCACATCATGCAACCATATCAATTGCACAAGAACAAGCTTTTAAAAGAGCATCAAAAAGAGAAAAAAAAGGTCTGCTTGCCTATAAGACGAAACTTTGTGCAAGGATATAAAGTTCTGGATGCTCCAAAATGCCAACAATGACGTACGCAGCCTACATCAGGATGTCTGCGGAGGAAAACAACAACTAACCTACGTCACATCTTCCCATCTTTGTAGAGAAAAATGCACCGGAAGGTCCGCTTGATGCGCGGAAAACTGGATTTAATTTAAATACCCGTTGGAATGTTGATAAAAAGGACGTACGTCTGCGTTCTATCTAAATTTTGCAGATAAACCCGTCCTGAGAACTTTTTTTGAAATTGGGGGTATAAATACCAGCCAACATTAATTAAATCCAGCAATCATGAGTCTGTCATCGCATGTATGTTCAAAAATCTGCGGGAAAAACCCTTGCCCTTTCATATCCACTTGCAGAGCATTTGGACTGCAAAATCTTCTCCCAGAACTACAATGGGAGAAGAAGAAAATCGGGGGACTAATATTTTACCCGTTCGCCCCTATCCCCTCGCCTTGGGGGGATGCGAATGGCTTTCATATAGGTCGATCCCGATGCCATCATCGAAGAAATCCGCGCCGACTCTAAGCCAGGGGAATGGCGGACCAAAGCGTATACGGAGAGTTCGCTAGTGACCGTGCCTCCGTATTCCACCCGCTACGCAAGTCGAGAAGAAATTCCCAGGTTCCGCATACCGAAAACAGGTGCTCCGGCGGAGACAGTTTATCGCATGCTAAGGGACGAATTGGACCTAGATGGGATTCCAAATTTGAATATGGCAAGGTAAAATTGGCTTTTAGTATTTTCCAATTTCTTTTGGCTATTCGGTACATAAGCAGTGATGGAAATAATAATTGACGCACCCTACACAACCCCATCAGCTTTGTCGGCACGTACATGGAACGTGAAGCAGATCAGCTTGCCGCAGAGAATATAAGCAAGAATCTCGCGGATGCAGATGAGTACCCAGCGCTGATGGATATGCATACTCGTTGCGTTTCAATGATATCTGCTCTCTGGCACGCGCAACCCGGAGAAAAACCGATTGGCTCAGCAACAACCGGTTCATCTGAGGCTATCCACCTAGGAGGCCTGGCGATGAAGCGAAGATGGCAAGAGAAACGCAGGGCAGAGGGCAAGGACACGTCAAAACCCAACATAATCATGGGAGCCAATGCGCAAGTCGCACTTCTCAAATTTGCCAGGTACTTCGAGGTCGAGCCTCGAATTATTAACGTCACAGAGGAGAGTCAGCATCGGCTTGACACGACCCGGATTAAGGAGAATGTTGACGAGAATACGATCGGGATCTATGTGATTCTGGGAAGTACATATACCGGCCACTATGAGCCGGTCGAGGAGATCTCCAATATTTTGGATGAGATCCAGGGGGAAAAGGGTTGGGATGTACCCATTCACGTCGATGCAGCATCAGGTGGTTTTATTGCGCCGTTTACGCATGCGCAAGTTGGTGGATCTAAATGGTAAACCTGCCTTCGCTACTTGACATGCGAGTGGTCTTTCGCTCATACTGTATAGGGACTTCGAACTACCCCGTGTGAAGTCAATTAACGTATCGGGTCACAAATATGGCCTGGTATACGCTGGACTTGGCTGGATCATCTGGCGTGACTACGGCTATCTGCCCAAAGACCTGATCTTTGAGCTTCACTATCTAGGCGGTACCGAAGAGACATTCACGCTGAGTTTCTCCCGTCCTGGTATGCAAGTTATAACCCAGTACTACAACCTAGTACGCCTAGGTTTCGAAGGGTATCGTCAGATCATGGAAAATTGTTTGGCGAACGCAAGGCTGCTGAGTAAAGCCCTCGAAAGGACTGGATGGTTCGTATGTATGAGCGGTATACACCGTAAGAAGGGAGAGCTTGCAATGCAGGTAATCAAGGGAGCACTGCATCATAACCCTAGAGGCGAAACTTCGAAAGATTATAATCCCGGGCTACCTGTTGTTGCGTTCCGGTTCTCTGATGAGTTCAGGCAGAAGTTCCCTCATGTAAAACAGGATAGCGTCAGCATGCTGCTGCGGGCAAAACAATACATCATTCCAAGTAAGTTGGCCAAACCCAATTACAATCCGTTTCAGCACTCGATCCTTGGGCTTTTGGACCATGAGGTACGGATAGGAACTCAAAAAATAACAACCTTGATTTCTCCACAGACTATCCACTTCCTCCGACGGAAGAGAAGACGAAGATTTTGCGAGTTGTCGTCCGAGAGAGTATGGCCGCTGATCTAATCGATCGGCTAGTGGCGGATGTCGTTGCCATAACCGAGAGACTCATGACCACCGAACCTGTGGACCTCGCAGCGTTGCAAACAGGGCCAACGTCGATCGAAAGAAGGCAGGATCAAAGAAAGCTGAGGGGTCACGAGACGCTAGGACAAGTGTTGAAGAAGCACGCATCGAAAGGAATCCACCGCAGTGTTTGTTAGGTTAGGCATTAATAAGTAACTGAGGAGATGCTTGCTCCGGTGGGCACGAGACCACACAGGGAATATGTTGTTTTTGAAGGTGGTGTTTGGCGCTTTCTTGGAATATTATGTACATGGTAGTTAATAAATTAACAGAAAACATCGCTGATATTCATGCGACGTCTCACAAGACAGATAGCCGTAGTCAGTTCAATCGATGGGAATTTGTATCGGGTGGTGAGTGAGGTTGGAGGAGGAGGAGGGAAGAAGATGCCAAGCCGTTGAAGCTCAACCGCCAAGCAACCACGCTAGACCCAGAACAGACTTGGCGCCGCTTATCCGCCGCCAAGAGGGTGTAATTTTGGTATCTGTTCTGTCACAGGCTGCAGTTGCGAAAAAGGGGCTGGCTATTCTGTCTGTGCGCACGCAAGGCACATGCACTGTTTCAACCGGAGCTGGGACTCGAGTCTAGGCCCTCCGTCACCGACAAGCCGTTTCTAGTTTCTACGTGTTGGGAACCGGATCTTGACCGTTTGACGATAGGATGGTGCGGAGCCAGCTCAGAGCTGTCACTCGGGTGATGCCTCCGCTGCAGGATGCTGCATAAGCGCAACCCGAGGGAATAATGGCAGAAACGGTCCTTCTCCTCCCCCCCCTTCCCCCCCGGAACATTGTCTGCCTGCCATTTGGGTATGGAGTGTGGAGCGATTACGGCCATAGATGCGTGTTGGGGCCTCTTGGAGAGCTACCAGCTTGGAGCGTGACTAGAACCAGAGGAAGCTCAAGCTCCCACTTGGCCTATGCTCATCAAGTCACACGGGATTTCGAGTCGATCCCAACTGCCCGCCTGCGTTCGTCCATGGACATGTCGAGTTATGAAGAGCTTCGAGTACTCTCTTCTAGGGTGACTTCACAATCAGTTGCACTGCGTGTTCCTGAAGTAGTATCCATGGAGGATATAATCACATCGCCTGCTCCTCTAGTAGTAAGTTAGGGTCATTCTTGCCCAAGGATAACCGTTAGCAAAACCCCAGAGAGTACTATAGAGTACTATGGGGTTCGTTAATGCGTGGCAGGGGTGGGAAATCTCCTGAGGAATCTCAAACATCAGGCTTCGACACGTCAATCCACTCTCTTCAGCCTCCCATGCATCCCAATTGGCTGGCCAGCTGCACAAACAGCGGTAAGAACCGAGTGTTGGGGATGTAACGCCCTATTGTCATGTAATGTACGGCTATCCTGCTGTTTTATGACTGTTCACTTCAGTCCTTCTCTTCCTCCACTGTCTCCCTCTCACCAACACTCGTTTTTTCTCTCGTTCCCAGTGACAGTCCAGATCAACTATTCTCGTGGAAGCTGTAACTATTTCTAGTTTCGACTAAAAGATATCTACAGCATTCGTCACCACTCTCGCTATTTCCCTGTTTCACTTTACCCTACCGTGGTGCAACGTCGTTCGTCATCCCCGCATCAGTTCTCCACTCAAAATTGCTATCATTGTGTGGCCAACTGGCTCCTTTACATCATTGATTTCCCACAAATTCCTATCTACCTTGGTGTCTCATGCAGTCTATTGTGAACCCGTGCTATTGAATGATGGACAGCAGTACCATCTAATCTGCATCAACAACCGTTCTATTTTGTCACTTTACGCAATTTAGAATTCATGTCTGACTTGGCTTCCACCATATTCTCGAAGAGGCCGTACACTGGAATATTCCCTGTGTCATATTTCTTTCATTCCGCTGTTTATTTCCATGCGCATTTCTCCGCCGTGTTGACGGCATGGAACCCGGTCAGACTTCTACCACGTCGCTAGCAGAGACCGTTCCACGCAAAGGCCACATTGCAAAGGGCAAACCCAAGCCTCTCGTTTCTATTTATTCTGCGCCATTATCAACTCCAAAGGCCGTAGCTGCAAACGGCCCCAATATCAACAAGCCAAAGCAGTCTAAAAGCCGCAATGGTACTGATACAGTATTTCCTTCTGATGCCATCTTGTGCTGTCGTTTCTTTTTATGACCAGGCGAAGTACTCTTTCTCCGTCTTCCCTGTTCATTTGACCAGCGCCTGGACTGACTTTTGTACCGTCGAATAATTATAGGTTGTGTGACTTGCAAGGCAAAAAGGCTCAAGTGTGATGAAACGAAGCCGACATGCCAGCAGTGTCATAGACGCAATGTCACATGTGGCGGCTATAAGAAGGACTTCAAATGGCGGTCCTTTGAAGAGTCCAGCTTCGCTAATAAGCATGCTTCAAAGGGGTTAAAAGGTCAGCACCTAAGAAAATTCTTCACCTACATATGAAATTCTAACGGAAATATGCAGTTGTAACTTCTAGATCCCCGGTGGCATCACCAATAACTGTTCCAAAACAATTATGCCCAAAACTAGGGTCGCCAGAATCTGCAAGGCATGATTGGATGGAGAATAATGTGAGGGAACGGCAATGCCTCACTCCTGCCTCTGATGGAGACGTGTTGTTCCCCATTTGCAGCCCTCATCCACGCAAATTATCCTTCATGGCTACCAGTGGCACCGATGGCTCATGGGATAACCGTAGCAGCCTCGTGCTAACCCCAGAGAGCTCGCTTGGATGGCGCTCGCCCGCACTGTCTTCCGCCGCATGTACGAATATCGAAGAAGCTGAAGAATTCATCCAATCACCAGTGACCAGCACTGGAAGATGGAATATTGAATTTTCTTCCCTTCTGCTTTCTGAAGTCCCCAGGGGACCAAATTTTGGACCAGGGAGCCCAGAAATGCTCATCATGCGATTTGTTGGACAGACCTGTGGAATTCTGTCTGTAAAAGATGGCAGATCAGAGAATCCATGGCGGACCTTGATCTGGCCGCTGGCCAAAGAGTCTCTAGCCCTGTACCATGCCATCTGCTCTCTCGCTGCTTTTCACTGTGCAAAAGAAAATCCTTTGCTGAGGGTTCAGGGAGTGGATCACGCCAACCAGAGCTTCCGATTGTTACGCAGGGGGTTAAGTACCATGAGAACAGACGCGGCATTAGCGACGACTCTAGCCCTCGTGTTCGTGGAATCTTGGGATCGGCACGTCTCTACCGGTATCCGTCATGTCAGGGGGGCCAAAGCTTTGTTGTCTCGAGCATCAGTTGAGCAGCAGCACGTTCGTCGTCATAATGAGCATGAGTGTCTTCGCTTCTTGTACAATACATGGGTTTATACGGACGTTATTGCTCGATTAGTCTCACTAGATGATAGTGGACTCGATAACATCGCTTTCCCCCCCATATCTGACACGAATATCCATGAAATAGACCCGCTGATGGGTTGCGCCACAACTCTATTCCCATTGATTAGTCGCGTAGCCAATCTCGTGCAAAAAGTGCGGGTTCGCCAAGCAAAGGAAAATTCCATAGCCATCATCTCAGAAGCTAGTGAACTGAAGACTCAGATCGAAAATTGGGAGGCCCCTAAGTACTTTAAGCCGCCGGAAGATCCCACCTCGCATATTCAAGATAGCTTCCAGACTGCGCAGGCGTATCGTTGGGCGACCCTTCTATACCTTCACCAAGCCGTGCCCGAAATACCGTCTGAGTCGTCTGCAGAGCTTGCCAAACGTGTTCTGCAATTCCTTGCCACTGTCCCCCTGAGTTCCCGGACAACAATTGTGCATATATACCCTCTGTTAGTGGCGAGCTGTGAAGCTGAGAGCGAGGAGTATAGGATATGGGTTCAGGAGCGCTGGGCGGCAATGCAGACAAGGCTAATGATTGGTAATATCGACCGCTGCTTAGAGGTAATCAAGGAGGTTTGGGAGCGCAGAGATGCACACGAGATGTCCAAACTGGGTAGCCAACAACCGATACTAGCTATCCCTTTAGTTGACAGCCGACAAAGCGATTTTCCGCTGGAGGAAGGGGAGCCAGATCTGCTGAATGAGGGCTCTTATATTAGCCTCTTTAACTTTCAAGGAGAGGAGTTGATTCCAGTGTTAGGATCCTCTCTCACTCCTGCATTCGATACCCTTGAGTTTGAGAAGACTGTTCGAGGTAGGCTGCATTGGCTAGGCGTTATGAGGGACTGGGGATGGGAAGGTATGTGGTTTTCTTTTTCTTTTTGTGAGCCTTCTCTCATCGATGTACCTCGAGGCTAACATCTTCGTCTATTAAATTCTAAGTGCTGCTTGGGTAGTAATATTTTGGAAAAAATTACCCTGAATGCTCCTAAGCCTTCGCAAGATCTACATCGACCTTGCCCTATGGAAGACATACTAACCAGTATCTCAACTTCTCCACGGGACTCCTGCCGCTCTCTTTTCTTTAGCAAAATGTCTTTTGTCTTTTTTCTTCCCCATTGCTTGCTGCGTACCGTTAGCACGCTCTTCCCAGGTGTTTCAAATTCGGATGTTGAAAATTTTTCTTGTTGGATATCACGGAACTAGCGCTGGAGTCTGGGAAATCAAATTGCGCGTATGGGGAATTTGGGGTTTTCTGTTGATAAATTGAAAACGAGGGTCTACTGTTCTTTTTCTAGGCCCCTTTGCAGTCACATCATATAATCTCTCTTCTTTTGTTCTCTATCGCGTCGCTATTCTAGAGTTCGGAGGCGCCCATGGCGTTGGAGGATTCGGACATACTACTTGAGGAAAACTATTAGTATATTTAGCATACCTATAATATAATAATGATTATAACCACCACGTGTCTGTGCGGGTACATCTACCAGTAGCCGACTAGTAAAGGCAAAATCAACTGCCATGAAAAAACATTATTCCCAAGGAGAAGAGTAGTTGTTGCATTGCATATCAACTAGCTGTGAGGAGGGTCATGCTGGAGGCGCGACAGACAGTCTGCCTTTTCACTAGTAACACAGCATTTTGAACTGCTCATCATTAATTACTACGAACTATGTATCCTTGAGTTCCTAAGTTTACACGAAGATAGGTTGGAACAGGTAATTCGGAGCTGGTATGTCCGACTAAGAGAAAACTGATGTCCACAGCCAAGCAAAATCCAGGTGTCCCGACTCTTTATTTGTTAGTGCGACAAGACCCCTCTTCTTTCTATCTGTCCAACGTCACTCTAAAACGGTATTCGCTACATGATCACTCACACATGGCAGCGCGGGGTAAGATTCGATAAGCATAGCTTTGGAATTGTTGTCCATTTTAAGCCGCGCAGTTCTGAGAAGCAGCCAGCCCACTGACACCTTTTGTCGTGTCAGAGCTTCGCTGGCTCAGACCTGACTCCTCCCACCAAGCGCAGCTACAGTGCAACTGATCATGGATAATCCTTCTATACTCGAACAGTCGCGTTATAGGCTACGTTGGCTTACACATTTCTTTTGATGTCACTCTGTGTTTAGCCCCCATCGCTTTCGCGGCTTGGGCTACAGCTGCTGGAACCTTCCTGCATGCATGTCGCCAAACAACAACGGGATGAAGCTCGCAGATATAACACGTGTAATGTGCAACATACTGCACAAAAGTTAATGTTATTTCACATCAATATATGCCATGGAGGTCCTTCAGCAGGCCTAGACGGCTTCAAGGACGCCTCTACTCGACCTGGTGGACGGCGTTTTTTCCCCTGCCATACTCCTTGATCGATTACTCCGACCAGGGCCGCTTCGAATCCTACAGCTGTCACTTATAGTTGTCAGCTGCGTGTGTCCGCTCTGTTCACGCGCCTCCTCGGACCTTTTTTTCCCCTCGAGTCTAATTATCAGCAGTTATATAACTTTGTGTTCTCTTCCCCAACATATCGATGCAAGCACCCGTTCCCAATGATAGTTGCGACCCAAGGCTGGCCCTTCTCCCCATTATGTTACACCAATTAATTACTTCTTTTCTAGAAAACGTCGCTGGTTGATGTTGATCCCCGTTTTTCTTCCTTTGTTATTTTGATTCCTACTCACCTTGCGGTCCCTCTATTGATTGGAGGATATTTGCATCGCTAAAAGTTCATATTTCAAGTCTGAAAAAAGAAAAAGGGGGAATATGGCTTGGGGAGTACTAGAAGACATGAAACTTGCTGAGGTACCGGGAACCTCTCTCCTGGATAGTGCGGTTGGTCATAATGGTAAGAACTTGGCTACAATCTCTCCTATATTGCTGCTGCTGACAGCATCTGCAGATATCAATGTACAAAGCCTGAACTTGAAGACGAAGGGTGGCGTTGTTCTGGTCCCCCAACCTAGTGACAATGTGAATGACCCGTATAACTGGTAACTATACTCTCGTGGAGGCATCCAATAATGCTGGATTATTGCGTGGCTGACGTTCTAGTAGGTCCGATGTTAAAAAGAATATCATTATCTGGACGCTGGCTTTTGCTTCTGGAGTCACCATTTCGTAAGTCCCTTGTCGGTCCCTGGCATGTCGGTGGCCTCTCTTACTTGACACCTAGGCTTGGTCCAATGATCGCCCCTGGCTTGACCGTTGCTGCTGAAACGTACAAGGTGTCGCTTGACCAAGTCTCAACTTATCTTGTTGGCCTCTTCGTGTTATGGACTGGTGCTGGTACATTCTGCACAGCAGCGGCTGCAACGGTCTGGGGGAAACGTCCCGTCTTTGTCATATCGACCTTGTTCCTGTTGGTAACGAATATATGGGGCTACTTCGCGATAGTGAGTTACCTATCAACGCTCCTAAGACCAGCGAAGGAGCAAGACATTCACAGCCACGGGCCTAGTCATTTGAGTCGTTGTCGGTTATGCGAGTGGTGCAGGGCATCGCATCTGCGCCGTTGGAAACGTTGGTGACGTCAACCGTATCCGATATATTTTTCGTTCATCAAAGAGGCAAAAAGCTCGCCATATGGGGGACAACGCTCACCACGGGTGTCTTACTTGGGTAAAATTATATTGATCGGGCTTAATACCCAGGCAGGCAGAACGCTGAACTCATTTCTAGCCAGGTTATTTCCGGGTATATTATTCAGCATCTCGGCTTGTTAGCTACCTTCGGTATCGCAGCGATGATATTCTGTGGCTTGCTGCCAGCGATTTTTTTTCTTGTCCCGGAAACCGCCAATACAAAATCCAGGAAACCCCGTGGAACCGAGAAGACAATCGACACGATCGAAAACAACAGGAACGAACCTAAAAAATCGTATCGCAAGGAGCTACGACTCTTCAATGGCCGTATATCCGACGAGAGTTTCTGGAAGTTAGCAATAAAACCCTTACCATTAATCTGTTTCCCGGCCGTCGTCTTCAGCACCTTTATCTACGGCACATTTTTCGCCTGGCTTGTAGTTTTCGCTGTCCTGTCGACTAACGTCTTCGCTAGCCCGCAGTACGGCCTCACACCGTCACAGGTAGGCCTGACAAATCTTCCATTATTGGGCGTTAGTCTTATCGGAACTCCCATCTCTGGCGCCATCGCAGACTGGCTCATCCGTTTCCTGGCCAAGCGAAACAATGGCATCTACGAACCCGAGTTCCGGCTCTTCCTCATGATTCCCGCCACGATATTATCCACGGCTGGCTTCTTAGGGTACGGCTTAAGCATCGACCGGAGCGCGCCTCTCGCCGTACCACTTGTATTCATGTCCCTACACTCCCTCTCAGTCCCTTTTGCTGCGGCAGCGAGTTTCACCTACGTGATTGATTGCCACCCCAAAGACGCCAACCAGGCGTTTGTCACAATAAATTTCGTAAAAGCTCTATTCACCTTTATTGCCAGCATGTATATCAATGGGTGGTATTCGGCCCGTGGACCCAAGGAGATTTTCACATGGATTACGGTGCTTAATTTGGGGTTTAGTGTGCTGACGATTCCGATGTACGTTTATGGGAAGCGGTTTAGGAGTATGGTGCGTATCCGCCCTGTTTCTCTTTTTCTTCTTTCCTATCTTCATCGAAGATTCTCCTTTCCCTAAATCGGGAGGCGGCTTTCCTTTTTTGCTAATCGTGTCCGATGTTATTTGACTCGTAGGTTGCACGAAATTCATTTCTGAAGAGGTTATGAAGAAAGGACTATCATGGCAATTCTCTAATGGTTCAATGCTTTTCAAGGGTTTTACATCTCGAGTATGAGGTAGGAGCATGGTCCTACACCTCACCACGATAAATCCTTGATAGAAAGGATAAAGAAGACCAATTCAAAGAGAAATAAAGAGGGGAGGGACTAACTATCTTGCAGGTTGGATTTGATCGTTTCGGGATTCCTTTTCTTTGCGTGATATATTGTTGAAATACCACTCAAGAATTTTGTTCTTATATTTTTGGACATTCTCTTCTCGAGCAGTAGAAAGTGCCAAATATTACAATATTTACCATTTGCTGTAATTTCCAAACCCGGGATAATGTTAGAGATATATGAGAATGGTATATCTAACATCGAACAATGATTTAATCACACGAGGAACTTAGCTTCCAGCTCTGTATATTATGAATGCCCTGAACCCTGGCGGTGGTGCGGGGGCATCTCCACCCTTCAGATATCATTCTAGTCGCATAATACCTTTCACAAGAGAGAGATCCCCTAGGCCATTTTTTGATGTTTGCATAGTATCACCCAAGTGATGAGCTATATGCCATCAGCTTCCAACCTGCGTTGTTCCCGTATCGGAAAAGTAGAACTAGAACCATTTATCTCCGCCACGCAATAGTGTAATAGCTGGAAGGCATGTTCGTATGCTCTCTCAACCGAACCTACTCGAGCAAGCTAAGTTGCTCCACCATTAAGGAAGATATTACGCGCTAAAAAAAGGGGGTAGGTCAAATTCGAGACTTCTTGAACGCCCCCGGAACGTCGTAGGAGCGCGGGTTCGTTTTTTAAGCGACGCTTCTGTATATTATACACACAAGGCCTTCTTCAAGGCAGTGTGCGTTTTACCTGTTCTCACGGCAACTCAGGGCAAGCACAAGTTATTATTATTTTGAGGTTGGAACTTTTTGAGGGAGTCTAGTAGACGCGCGGCTAAAACAAACCCACTATTGGCACCTAATCTAGATTAGAGTTTAGGCTAATTTTGATCGGGAAAGTTTAAAATCTACGAATGTCAACAATGGCTCCCATTCAACCACCAGGTTCGAATTCAAAGTTCCATTGGGATTAAAACTGCAAGGGCTGGTCTCTGCCCCAGTTTGGCATTAGGCTTTCCCCATCTACATCTTGATCCTACGTTGGGCCACATTGCGATGTAGAATGGTATGTACCCTCTGAAACCAGGGACACACTAAAAATCTAGACTCGTGCACAAAGGGTCGATGATTCCCAACCGCCGAGTTCATGTCTTCGCTGAGAAATATTATTCCCTCTCCTCTGAAACTTCTTCAACAGGGGGCCATGGCCTCGACCTTCCGCAATTGCTTCCTTGCTGGATGGTTCTAAGCTGATCAAGGAGGAAAATTAACCATTCTATGATCCTACTCACACTTTTCCCCCAGATAGACGTGGTCCGATCCTCGGTTCATGGCAGTGAAAATCAACTCCACAGACAACCGCAAGATTTCCGCTGAGCATGAACTGGACATGCATAGTCTAGTGGCCAAGGCCAATTCCCGCCACCCAGGCTATAATTCTGCTCGTCAATTGCGTAATTCATTCGCAATTGACGGATCCTCAGGATGGCATGTTCGTCTTGTGTTTGATCCTAGGAATGCGTGAACCACTTGCGACATATAGAAGGAGACTTCGTGAACGGCATTTATCCGTCGATATATCTCAAAATAACCCTCCAGATGATTACACGCGCTCGATCATCTTTATTCAGAATGCCATATCATGCATACAGGGCAAGTCCACTCTTTGCAATGACTCCTATTGTGGATATGCAAACTAATTATATTGGGCAGATCTCTCTCCAGCTAATATCATGGTTATGCTAACAGACAAGGCACTCTTGGACATTGCTGCCAAGGAGGAGTACGAGGACCCAATACTCCAGAAACATATGAAGGACCGAATGATATACCAATCGCGGAGCTACTATGGGCCCTGTAAGGGATATAAAAGGTTTCATTGAGATTACTAATTGGGACTTGCGGTTCTGGGGACCAGGCCAATAGCGGAGCCATTTAGGTGGAAATTTATAGAGCCCCAGAGGTCGTTCTTGATGTGGGATACTCGTACAGCACGGATATACGGAGCCTTAGTGTTTTGGTAAGATATAGTGCTCTGCGTGCATACAGTGATGGGCGGCTCGTGTTAACTATAGGTATTCTGGTTTAGTTATGGGTTTCAATCGAGGGAACTGATCTCTTTCACGCGTGTGAGGAAGGGGGAATATGATGATGAGAAACACCTTGCGTATATAACTGCGCTGTTGGGACCGCCACCAGAAGAGCTTGTGAAGAATGAGAGAAGGACTTCAATGTTTTACACCTCAGAAGGTATATAGCTGCGTATATTTCCTCGTTTTAAGCAGCCTTCTAAAAGTTCGGATAGGAGATCTACGACATCCCGAGTCAATACTAGCGGGTTTCACTTTTGAAAACACGATGTCCCAGATTCAAGGGGAGGAGAAGAAAAGTCTATTAACTTTGTACGTCGGATGATTAGGTGGAAACTAGCAGAGAGGAATACAGCGAAGGAGCTTCTGGGAGAGCGGTATCTAAAACTAGATTAGATATTGGGTCTTGATTCTATAGATCTCCACTGAGGGTTTTTGATACATACTATACTCAGTTGCTCTGCTCTGCTTACCTGGAACTCATCTATGTTCATCTAGTATCAAAATAGCGTAGATAATGTATAGCAGTACATAGTCAAGAGCATGCTTCTGGGGAGCAAAATTCTAGACTCCTGATGCTCTGCAGTAGATGAGGTGAGAGCAGACAGAATCACAGAACAACCGGAAAGAATTAGTGCAGCAGAGATTTCCAAGGAAGATCGTCAAGCAGGTCAGATTAAGGCTTATTTATCTCCAGAGTCCAGATCCCCAGGTCTAGCAGGGTGGCGCCGCCAATGCCAATCAATGCACGCCATACCAAGCCTTCGTTTATCGATATGATTCGTATGTGGAAGTGGGCAAGTGACGCAATCTTCATGGGTTTAACAAGAAATTCATCTAAAAGGCCCCTCTAGAGTCTAGACAGGGAGTAAAGCAGTCTAATCATCACAGAGTGTGCAGTTTCCCGCCAGTGATGGAGCCAAAGTGGACAGCAGGATGGAGCTGGTGCGAGTTGCCGGGGCAACAGCGAGAGGGGAGACACCGAGACACACTTTCATCTCCAGCAAGCCTGCAGGGCTGAGAGCATGCATCATCCTCTCTAGCACCACCACTTCCATCATCCTCATCTCCATCATCACTTGCTACTACTCCACGTCTTTCAGCTACGAGTGTGCGCGCCACTTGCTCGAGACCTTATCACCCCTTCTTTCTATTTATTTACACCTGCGTCCTCCCCCTGGCCCCCTTCCACTACCCCTTGTTTGACAACAACACAACCCCCCCTACGAGATACATCTCCCACTTAGTAGCGTTCCTCAACTCTTCTCACCTTGGCGGGGTTAAACAGCGGTGTCACGATCGCAACAACAACAACAACAACAACAACACAACTGAATCCTGACGAGATGGCAGTCAACATCCCGCCATCGCCTGCTGGCAAGCAGGATTTACGACTGCCACATATACCGCCTCTTCTTCATACGCGCTCTGGCAATGAGCTGTACGATCGCCCACACACCCCGACACAGGGCGGCTTCACAAGCCCACTCCACACCCCGCACGGAAGTCCAAGCAAGAATCGCATGCCTCCAGGCGCGATTGACCTTCCAAATGTCTTCGACAACGCGATGAAACTTACCCCGTCTTCACCGTCAAAGTCAACATTCAATACGTATTCGCCTGGTAAGAGTGGACTTATGATGAGCGATGACATGAGTTCATTCAACGAGAGTGTGATATACAACGACAATAGTGCTCCAGGCAGTCCGACACGGAGATCGAACAAAGAAAACACACCTCCTTCTGCCTTGCGGTTACCAAAGGATGGTCCCGTGAACTTGAATCAAGCTGCATTGTCGCGTCAAGGACAGTACCAGTCTAGAGAGCCTCTAGACGGCACGGGGAGAAGGACCACCAGGCCACGCGCCCGTGGGCTTACGGCAGAGGAGCTTGAAAAGCTGCAGCTCCCCAACGTCAAGCGGCTTGCCAATGTCACCCAGCTATGTCAGTACACAAGAGATCAAGTCCTTACTAGAGTAACAAGATGAGTGCGGCTAACTTTGTCATTTTATAGACTTTCTCGATCATTACTTCGACATCCTGAGCTACGTACATAACCGCCAGACCCGCCATGCACAATTCCAAGCGTCCTACCCCCCTCCTCCAACCACATCTTCTGCCGTGTACGAGCCCGCTTTACAACAGTACCTTGGTCGCGAGCGCGCAAATCTCCGCAAGCGTCGCACTCGACTACGCCATGGTGACTTCCAGATCCTTACCCAAGTAGGGCAAGGAGGCTACGGCCAGGTTTACCTTGCTCAGAAGAGAGATACTCGCGAAGTATGTGCATTGAAAGTTATGAGCAAGAAATTACTCTTCAAGCTGGATGAGATTAGACACATTTTGACAGAGAGAGACATCCTCACGGCGGCTAAGAGCGAGTGGCTGGTGAAATTGCTGTATGCTTTCCAAGATGACACTCAGATCTACCTTGCCATGGAGTATGTTCCAGGCGGCGATTTCCGAACCCTGCTCAACAACACTGGCGTTTTGCACAATCGACATGCCCGCTTCTATATCTCCGAGATGGTTCAATGTGTTGACTCCCTTCACCTCCTGGGCTATATCCACCGAGATTTGAAACCAGAGAACTTCCTGATTGATTCGACTGGTCACGTCAAGTTGACAGATTTCGGACTAGCAGCGGGAATGCTTAGCCCTGGCAAGATCGAGTCGATGCGGGTCAAGCTCGAGGAAGTGGGAAACACCCCAGTTCCGTTTGGTCGGCCTATGGAACATCGCAGCATGGCAGAGCGACGCGAGGGCTACCGGTCTCTCAGACTGCGTGAGGTTAACTATGCTAAATCTATCGTCGGATCTCCAGACTACATGGCTCCAGAAGTTCTGAAGGGTGAAGAGTATGACTTTACGGTCGACTACTGGAGCTTGGGCTGCATGTTATTCGAAGCTCTTGCGGGTTATCCTCCGTTTGCTGGCTCCACGGTCGACGAGACCTGGCAGAATCTCAAACGGTGGCAGAAAGTCTTGCGAAAGCCTCAGTACGAAGACCCGAATTACTTCCTATCCAGGCGCACTTGGGATCTTATCACTCGCATGGTTGCTGCGAAGGAGCAGCGCTTCAAGAATATCCAGGAGATACATGCCCATGACTACTTTGCTGAAGTCAACTTCAACGCCTTGCGTGAAGAACAGAGACCGCCATTCGTTCCAGAACTGGACTCTGAAACTGATGCGGGCTATTTCGATGATTTCAGCAGTGAGTCGGATATGGCGAAGTACAAGGAGGTTCATGATAAGCAAAAGGCTCTCGAGGATATGGCTGATAGGGGTGATAAGATGGGCAAGGGTCTATTTGTTGGATTCACGTTTAGGTATGTTGATGTTTATTATTTCCCACGTCCCCCTTCAACCCCGGAAACGATGATTCTAACAAAGGACATACAGACACCGTAAACCGGCTGTAGATAGTGATGGGCGATCTAGTCCTAGGAAAGCTATTCCCACAGATGGTTCCTTCGGTACGATCTTTTAAGCACCCCTCTGACGCAAAGAGTGTGCTTCCCTTTGGGCACTTTATTTTCGCTTATCTTTACCACAAACGCTTGACGGAGCAGGCAAGTTCGCCCAATGCCTCCGATTCAAGCGTATTCGTTTCATTCGAGCTGGCTCCTCCTTTTTTCCCTCTGTTTCTTTTGAGGGTATTGTTGACACACTCCTCCCTCCCCCGTATTCTGCTATACACACCGTACTCTCCATGTAATGATCCTTCTTTCTTTCTCTTTTTGTCTCATTTTTTCTCTTTTTCTTTGAAACGGTCCGCTTTTGCCCTGCGTGCATGTTTTTTGTTCTCCACATTCCGGTCTAGAATGATAACCAACAAGTCCACATTTCCACAAGCGGGTGTGATGTTCCTTCGCTCTCTCGAGTTAAAAAGGTTGTATTGTTGTTCAAGCAGCTCGAGTTTTGTTTGTTTATTTGTTTGTTTTGCGCCGCAAGGTCTGAAGCTTCGTATCCTCCAGCGTGCTTTTTGTTTTCTTCTCTTTCTATTACCGAAAATGGTTTTACGAACAAATTGTCATTCGGCCTTTTTCCCTATCTTGTATTCGCCGTTTTTTATATCTCTTTTCTTTTTCTCCTTGTATTACTGGTTGCATGTTTCCTGGGTTTTGTTCTTCTTTATTTTGCTTCTGTTATGAGGGATTTTCTTTTCTTTGTTTGTTTGCTAGGGAAGAGCATTGGTAGTTAATGGTAACAAAGATCAAGTATTCATTTTAAAATCAAGTGTTCGCATCGTGGAGGCCGTTTTGACTTCGACTCAGGAATTTGTGTGAGATACGACTCGCTCGATACCTGCGCGTTGTATAGTGCGTCGCTAGCAAGAAGTATGCCAAGTGAGAAGATATCAGGGACATTGATCCTGGTAACGTGGAATACAACTATATGGATGGGATGTACAATAATTATTATAGACTGAATATTGACTGCAAGCTCATGATGTTTAGCATGCTTCTAATGATGTACTGTACATACATACTCCTACTCATGGCTGTGAATCTGCATAACCTCCCACTGGCTGCAACAGTGCTTTTGAAGCAGCTGAGCTCAAGCTAAACTCTGTCCTCCCTCTCCCCAAAAGTTCTAGCACAGACACAAACATATCACAAAAATCAATGGATTATTAACATATAAATACAGTTATGTAATAACTCCCCATGTTTTGAAAGTATTCCAGTTTTCTCCCCCAAAAGCGATGAAAAAGAAAAAAAAAACATACGTCCATGTGTTAAAAAAGAAAAGGGAGTTGCTATCCTGTTGCTTCCAATCGCCCGGCCTCCCCCTTTCCCCCGCTCCTCCGGCGGGTGTTCAATTTTCCCTCCCACTTTGGTATTTTATTTTTTTCACTGGTCTGATGGCGGTGGCGGGATTTCCCTGACCAATTTGAGAATAGCAGACTCGTTATATCCCGCTATCACCTTGCCATTATTCCAATCGACAATCTACAATCCAACACTCCATGTCAGCTTTGCAAAAGGTCTGCATAACAAGCTCCATTCCCACAAACGATAAAAAAACACACAAGAAGAAAAGGGGAGAACAAAGGAGAAAAAAGCACGTACAACAGGTCTAATAAACCTCTCCCCATCCTCCTTCACCAACCTCATAGCATCCAACCTATCCTTCGCCCCCTTCACCACATCCCCCGCCTTCCCCTGCCCCAGCCCCACCCCAGCATGCAAATAGTCCAAAATACTCTTCAACTGGTCGGGCGTGGGCGGCTCCTCTGTCACATCTAGCTCATATTCTTCGCGCTTTTGCTTGTGCTGCGCCGCGGTTTGCGCCGTGTGGTCGGATGCTTGGTCTTCGGTAGCAGTCTCGGCGGCGTTGGCGGTCGCGGATTTTAGGAGGTTGAGGGCCCGTTGGGAGCTGGGGATGGAGGACTTGTGGAAGAGGGTTATTACGTCGAGGGTTTTGTGCTGCTTAGGGAGGGTGGGTTTAGTTAGTTTGGTGGGATTTGGGGGTCGTGGAGAGGGTTGGGGGGAGGGAAGGCGGCTTACGAAGCGGAACATTGTGATGGTATTTTCTTTTGTGATTTGAATTGTAGATGGGTAGATGGTTTATTTTCGGTTTGAGAAGAGGTGGTTGTGATGGGATTGGAGGAGAATTTATGCTGTGAAGGATGTGGAAATGGTTGATGCTGGAAGCTTGCTTGTTTACACTACGTCACAGGCTAAGTATGTGATTGGCTGGTTTTCTACTCCATAACTGCTATGTTCTCCACGATTCCTATGAATCTGGGAAAACTAACACGTAAAAGAGCCTATGATAGCCAAGATATAGTAATAACAAATACAACGATCTAGTCTTAAGAGTTGTAACTACCAGTTCAAGAATGACAACTATGTGCATGGAATTGGGAAAGCAGAGCTGGATCGTATCCACAACAGGAAACCCGCTTGTAGTTCGTTCGTAATCTTCAGGCTCGGAATCGCCTCCGGAAGAGTAGGACGACAGTAAGTATAACGAAAAGGCCAAGTAAAGGGGTATAAACGCATCGGTTTCCACCATCATAGAGTCATGCGCCGTTAGGTCGTTGAGCTTTTTTTTCGACGGGAGGAAGGATGCTTCTTATATACTTCGCTAAGTCGGATGTCACGTCCGGACGACCGGCATGTCCGAGGTCTCTGTCCCAGTGAAAGCACGGAAGGATTAGCGATTGCAATTCCCAATAGCAGTGGAGGATGAGATAGGTGAGAGAAAGAGTGGGGGAAAACATACGGGTATTTCCTGAAGTCCACATTCATGCCCAAATCCTTCAAGAACTGCGCGGACCTCTGGCCGAGCTCAAACCTGACGACCTGATCGATGTCGCCATGAGCCACGAAGACAGGAACATTCTTGTTGGGCCAGCTCTCAGGCAACATATCCTTGAGTTTGTTGCTGAGTGGGGTGTAGCAAGAGAGGGCAAAGATGCCTCCCAGCTTCTCAGGATGCGTAATGCCAGTCAACAAAGCCATTGCGCCGCCCTGTGAGAACCCACCCATCACTATCCTCGAGGGGGGGATACCTGCGTCCATCTCCTCTTTGATCAGGCGATTGAAGTAACCTCGCGACTTCAGCATGCCGGCCTCGTCTTGATTTTTCATGAATTCGTCAAGGTCCATCTGCACACACGCCCAGCGGAATCCATCAGCTTATCATGCGCTTTTTGTGGCCGGTCATTTGGGGGCACACAATTTTGTTATATAGGGAGTGGGGGTCAGACATTTGGGGATAGCCTCGCAATATCATACCAGCCGGGCATCGGTGTGCCGGCATTCTGCAATCACCACAAGCCCAAATATCAGCAATCCAAGAGTTTCCACCAGTTAATGCCTTCCTAGACTTCAAATACATACGATGGTAATAGGGATATCCGGCGCATTCGGGAAAATGAACTTCACTTCCTTGAACTTTCCGCGACCATGCCAATTGTCAGCTAGCAACAACGACCTTCAAATAACCGCCATTTCCCCCCAAGTCAGCCCTCGTCGCTCCCTTGCATATTTCCGGCAGTTTTCAGAGGGAGATTGGGATCCTTATTTACCATCCTGCTCCGCTATATCATCGGAACAGAAAGAAGAGCAAAGTATCTGTCAGCACTTATACTTCAGCCCATATTTTCCCGGACCATAGCTGCGAAGCAGAAAAACTCACGTATCACCTAACCCATGAGCCATGATGACCGTGGCCGTATGCTTTGCAGTAGCGTGGTAAACGAATGGAGCAGCCATTTTCTCAGAGGGAAGTATGTACAATGGCCCAAGAATACGACGCAATTTGCAACTGCTTTGGCTCAATTATGGAATAAATCTCAGCCCTCTCATCGGAAAGCCGCCGGGATATATCTCAGCGTTCTTGGCAGCGGGGGCAGATTCTGCCGCTTGGCACCGGCCTTCGGCCCGGCTGATGATTTGTTGACTAACTCTTCCAAGGTTCCCTATCTAAGACATACGGTGTCAGAGGCAGGCTTGTATACCCGACCTGGCATACCGAGTCGGGTCTCGGTAAATGACTTTTCAAACCCGTGAAGAGTCGGGTTGAGATAGCTGGCGTCGCCCCGTCAGGTAAGTTGGGTTCGCTGCGCCAAACCCCCCCGGACGTGGCGTATCTGTACTCTCGGCGCGGAATAACTAGCTCTTATGACGGATTAAGACTAGCGTGACCCCAAATAAACCTAGCGTCATCGCGCTAAGTCTAATTCACCACCGGAACTAGTTATTCCACACCGGGGCATCTGGTTTTTCACGCGCACCCCTTTTTATCTCAGGGTGAGGTAAAGCACGCCAGCACGGGGATGTGATAAAGGGACTTTTTACCAGAACCCGAGGATATTACGAGTCTGGTCAGAGGTTGAAAGAATACCAGATTCCTCAGGTTGGCCTTTTCAGCTTAACAGAATATCACTGCAAGAAGGATAAAATTCCCTCTACAAGTCAACCAGGATTATGCTCTATTCTCTCGCTTATGCATGACCCAGGCACTGTTTACATGCTCAGGCGTTGAAGAACCGCTGATATTACTCGAGGGAGTCAGCTGTGTTGGATGGTTTTGACCTTTCGAATGACTGTGCGGAACTACTATAGCAATTGCATAGGAGTTTCGACCTCGTTCTTTAGAACGAGGTGGTGGGCAAGCTTCAATAAAGGCTCGGGCTGTACCATTCCACCTGTCCTGGAGGCCAAATTGAGAGTCCAACTAGGCGCACAGCACCGAAGCTCTTGGCTATGATAAGGGCCACTCCCATGATCAAATGTTTGGAGTATCAATATAGGTGCTGTATCTAGGAGCGAGAACATGGAGAACCATGAGTGAACAAAATACTTGAAGTAGAAAGCGGATATTGCGCACTCACCTCCAAATTCTGACTGTGTTATCACTTCCAGTAGCAAAAAGATTCTGCGAGTGGCTGCACGAAAACGAGGCGACTGCAAAGAAAAGAAAAGTGTTAAAAAACTAAAAGGACAAGCAAAGAATAGAAAGGTAAAAAGGAAAAACGAAGTCTGTTGTAAGCTCCGAATAATCTCAACGTAGGGAGCACTGACCAGAGTCGTCACTGACTAGTATCATCTGTCGCTCACCGGTTACTGAATCCCAGAATTGGACATTTTGCCCCATGCACCACGTCACAACCCATCGTGTGTCAGGAGTAAAGCAGGGAGCGAAAGCGAACTGCATCAAAGTGTTAGACAATAATATTGCGATATGGCCGACTATGACTCACCATGGCTACCTGACCGAATATAGTACACTTGAATGTACGTGGTGAACCGAATCTGCCCCTGGCCGGCCAGATCGTGGCGGTTCCGCCCCAGTTCCAGGTAAGCAAATCTTCGCTATTATCGGGTGCGAATGCGACGGAAGTAACTTCGGATCTATCGGTATGTGTTTCTTGGCGTCTCACCCCATTGCTGGTTGAAATTCCCCCAATACGCACAGCCCCCCCTCTAGCGGCGACAGCAACAGAGCTGGAATCCGGAGATATAGCAACAGACCGAATATGGTCCATGTCGAATTTATACTTCAACGTGGTACTCGGGAAACTCCAAATACGTACCGTATTATCTTCACTCCCAGAAGCAATAAGCTTCCCGTTCTGGGCAATGTCAACACTGTTGACAGCCCCCTCATGGCCAGCGAGGGTGTACTTTATGGTCCAAGAAGCAACGTCCCAAACCTGTATGGAACTGAAATTAGCGTCGCATCGAAATAAGGACGCGGTGGGCGATGCATCTTACCCTGACCAGGCTATCGTGAGCCGCAGTGACCAGGTATTTGCCATCATGGCTGAAGCAGAGGCTGTAAACACGGTTTCCGTCTCCATGCTGAAGAGTGGCAACTCTCTCGCCCGTGATTAAATTGTAAATATTGGCAGGACTCTGCCAACCGCAAGCTGCAAGGTGTAGGCCGTCATGACTAAGTCTAACAACGGGGTCGCTACTAGCATAGGGAATGGTGCGAACTAGTTCCACGTCAAGCTCTCGATCGATTTCGGGATTGAAAAGCGCATGCCAACCGGGACCCGTCCGCTTCCGCGAGTTCGGTAAGATATCCAAGATTGGATCCAAATTCAAGGCGGCTTGTGCGAATAGAGCACTGATTGGCAGGTTAGAAGGTAACGAGTTGCTGGGATGTTCGTGTTGTTCATCAGCGGCATTCCCAGCACTATCTTCATTCCAATCCAAGCTCGCCCCATGTTGGGACCCTACAGGACTAACGAAACCAAGCGAAACGGAGCCTAGCAAGTCTTCAGATAACACGCCCTGGGCTTGCGACGAATGACTCCCCTGGACGGACACATCCCCATCTTTCCAAAGTTCTTTTGGCATGGAAAATACAGAAAACAGCTCTTGGTGAAAGGCCATGTGATATCCAAGACCCTTTTCAAAGGACCCTTCCATAAAACAGAAAGGGCACAACTGCCTTTCATCTTCAAGTGTGGTCTCAGAAAGGTCCACAATATTGAGGATCTGATGTTTAGTTAAGCTTTCATGAGAACTTTTTAGATGATTTCGCAAGCCATCTTTGGATGAGAAAAAGGTATTGGCGTGCTCGAAACACTGCCACACCTTACGGTGAAGTAATCGCTCGTGCTCAAGCCACGCATATCGACTCATATAGAGCTGGTCAGGTTCAGGGCAGCTAGGATAAGTACAAATATATGGCTGAAGGTCCTGTAGAATATGTGCCCTTCAAAAGTAGTGTAAGCGACAAGATCTTATAACTATACGCTACCACCCACTGCTAATCACATACCTCCAAGATTTACCTTGCGCATGTCTAGATGGGCAAACAACGCAACAGTATAGACAAGTAAACTCTTTTTGGAACGGCGAAAGGGAGGGTGGAGGGGGTAAATCAACGATATTCCCGTGTGGGTCGTACGCAGTTGTTGCATAGGATATATTAGACGCTGTCTCGAGCTGATCATCCAACCTGGTGTCATACTTCGTTGCTTCGGTGGCGGAGAGAAACGTCTGGCCAGCAGCACTTAATGCAGACTTTAGTGCAATAGTCTGGGTCTCTTCGTCAACCGTATCTTCTTTTGGATTATTCGATGGCGCTATCATTCGTTTCTTTTCTATAGGCTTAGAGTCCTCATCGAAATTTGCAAGCTTTCGAGCGTGCTTTCGCCAGTATCTAAAATATCGCCGGCGATTAGTTACGGCCTTACTGAGACGTTCAGTCAAGAACTCATAATCAACTTGGGCTTCAGCCTGCGAAGGGAGGTGTTCTATGCGCATATTCCTGAGCGATTCTTTAACATGGAGGCGATCAAATATCGCATAAACCGAAAACAAATCGACATCAGTTTCCGGGTCAATGTCCTTATATAGAATGGCTTTGAGCTGCGATGCACGGGTGCTGGGAGCTCTAATCTTGAAGGACAGCTTGTACAAGTCTGCTATGGCGGCTGAAATGGTACGTAAATGCAGCGCCAATTCCGTTCTCTGAACTGGATCAGAGCTCCAGCCGACTCTATCATCATTGCTATCGCTCGAGTAGTCGCTGCTGTCACTATCAGTTCCCAGAATGAGCTGTTGTTCCCATGGAAGTCGCAGTCCATCGACCACTTCAATGCCTATTTTTCCTCAGTCAATTGATATAGCCTCATTTTGAAACTCCACGCCGTCACATAGACTTGGTCAGGGTCATAGGTACATATACTAATCTGTGGAAGAGAAAATCGGCTTTCTTACTTTTTCTAAGCGCGTCCCCCAATTGATTGAGAAGCTTGAGTACATTGCCTCGCATCACGATGGATTCTCGAAGTCGGAAGTCAAGCGAGCTTCTCCCTTTCTGCATAGCACCGAGATTGCCCATCCAGATTCTGAAGCGGCCAGTTTCATTTTCTATGACTTTCTGAGGCATGGATTCTCGGTGCTCCGGTTGGCCCCTCTCCAATGATGTGGATAGACTTGCAAAGCTCTTCAGGCAAGCGCTGCTTGCGCTGGCAATAGACGTCATGACGATGGACGACTACGTTGAAATGCGATAGCAGTAAACTAAACCACATAGGTTTAACGCGCTTAACGACATTGATATGCATATTGCCTCCAATGCTGGATGTGTGCCTTGAGGATAGGCATGCGGGGTATGAAGTAGCTGGGCTGAAAAGACTGGGGGGGAACGAGAAGACTTGTCAGCTGTCTTTCTATGGTGTTCTGTACGTATGCACCCCCACCACATGTGTGTTGTCGACTGACTGAACGATCGAACGCCTAACTTATAAGTCAAGAACTTGAAACGTGATGTCAGGAATAGAGACAGCTGGACTGGTTCTGGCTGTCATGCCCCTGATAATATCGGCCATCGAGAACTACGAGTCAGTAATCGAGCCTGCTCGCGCCTTTCTGAAATGGAGGGGTCAACTGTCCGACGCGATTCGCGAGCTGTATCTGGGCCGGACAACTTATGACCAGACTATCCGCTTGCTCCTAATGTCCATAATTAACCAGGAAGACCTGGATCAGATGATGGATGACCCTACCAGCGAGCATTGGAAAGACAACGAGCTTGCGGCAAATCTTCGCTTGAAGCTAAAGAAGAGCTATGATCCCTGTATGTTGACCATCAAGGAGATTGAGGGTATCATGATTACTATTGCAGAGTGTTTAAATATCGATGGATCACACCAGGTATCGCTCTAAGCAGTTTCGTTAGTATGCATGTATGTACCTGACAGCTTACAATATCCCAGGTAACGCAATATGGCCTGGGTTCCGTTGTCCTAGCGAACCCTCCACAATCAGGCACCCCGATCCTATTCAAGAAGTTCCAGTTTAGGAACCGCGTCAAATTTTCAATGAAACGACAGCGGGTGCGGAGCTTATTAGAGCGGCTAGATAAATGCAATACCCGGTTGCAGAACTATACAGAAACAGCAGCGAAGCTGGCGGCGGGGGAGGAGGAGGAACCATATCAAGTACATGCCCGGGTGAAGTTCACTGCGCCCCTTGGTTGCATTCAGGATAACGCAACAAAACTCCACCAGGCTTTGTCCCGCAACTGGTGTACTTCACACCAGTCGCATCGTGCTTGTTTACTCCTAGAGCAGCATCTCGTAAGACGAAAGAAGCACCCAAAACTACGAGTTGGGAAATCTGTGGCTGTCGCGGAGGCTGGTTGCTTTGGGGTTTGCCTCTCACCAAATCCCAAAGAATTAAAATGGATAGAAGGTGAATTCCGGTTAACTAAGACTGAGATTGACGTCAAAGGGTCCGCAACACCCACCCCCCACAACCTTAATAAGCAGCAGGATAATTGACATCTAACCTATGGTGATCCAGGCCCACGACTGTTGTCATATCTATAGACGGTGAAAAGGAGCCAGAAGAGCCACCTCCGTCGGTCGAAAAAGGTTCTCAGCCTCAGGAGATTAGCGATATATGCGCTACCATACAAACGGCGAGCCTGTCTTGTATAGGATTCTATTTCGATGAAATAGGGACGCTGAGGCGAGGACTCCCTACGCAGAGAACAAGTTCCTATGTGGATAAGCTGGTCACATTGGGAGACCTTCTCCCCAATGTTCAGGGGCGGCTCGCCATAGAGGAGCTGTATACTCTCTCTATCACCCTCACAGCATCACTGCTGCAGCTGGGTCCTACCCCATGGCTTGATGACGTGTGGTGCAAGAGCGGCATCGCATTTCTGAGGACCAATACCTCGTCACATACACTTATAGATGTCAAGCACCCATACTTGGTTCACACCTACGAAGGTAGTAGTTCCACGATCTCCTAGTTCGTAAAAAAAGAAAAAAAAAGCCGTCCCAACTAACACACTTGGAACAGTGACAAACAGCTCTGATCAAACCATATCCCGCGCCAATGACCGTTCCAAACTCCTCGCCCTCGCAATCATGCTCCTAGAAATCAACTTTTCCCAAACCATCGAAACCTTCCACCGCCCCGAAGATCTCGGACCCAACAACCTACCCACAGAACTCACAGACCTCGCAGCCGCAAGTCGTTGGCTCATGGAACAAAAGGGCAGGGGGAATCTGTCGCGGGCGTTTTCTAGCGCTATTACGTACTGCTTGCAGTCATATGTGAATCCGCAGGCGTCGTTTTTGGATGAGAGGTTTTGCAAAGCGATGGAGGAACAGGTTTTGATTAGGTTGGAGGAAGAGATGCAGTTCCTGCTGCCCGAGTAATTGGTGTGAGTTGGATATTGGTATGGATGGACAGCAAGCCTTTTTTCTTTTCCCTTTTCCCTTTTCTCCTTTGTTCTTTTTTTCTCTTTTTCTTTTTTACTTGTCCTACCCCCCGATCATTTTTGCATATATGAACCATACATGCGCAGCACTAGATTTAAGCCGTTTGGGCAAACCGCTCCCCAAGGTGTTCGGTACTGTGTACGCTGTTTCAAACCTTTTTGTTTTTTCTCATGGGGTTCAAGATATGTATAATTCCATAAATGGACGCTGCGCAATTTTTGAAAGACTCGATGAGAGGGGGAGCTAAAGAGCCTCAAAAAAAGAGATTTTCAAATGTATAAAAAGGGCGAAAAAAAGAGCCCAGAGCGCAAAAAGAAATGCAGCACAAAACACCTTCCCGGCATTTTTTTCAAGAATAAAAGGAAAATTGACAATCAAAAAGAAAATACACATATAATATTTTTCGTTTTCTTTTTTAATTGTCTGGAGAAACAAAATGAACATCAAAAAAGAAAATCACTCGACCTTGCTCTCAAAGGTCTCGCCCTCAACAAGATCGGGGATATCCTCATCATCCTCATCGTCCTTCTTGCCTTCCTCACCTTCCTTCTTCTGCATGCTCTGGTAGCTCTCGGCGAGTTTGCGCAGGGAAGCGAGGGAGTCGGGGCCCAGCTGGTTGAGGATGCCGGGGACGAGCTCGGTGAGCTCCTTGTCTTCGCCGTTGCCGTAGATGGCGAAGGTGTTGCTGGGGACGGAGGCGTGGACTGTTTTTCATTTTCGAGGGTTATGTTAGTTATGGGTACTCTTCTTTGGAGGGGGAGGGGGCATATAGATCTAGTGAATCTGGCGCGGGGCAGCTTCATTCCCAGGGAAGAAACAAGCGTCTCGTAAATTCGAGACGCGCAGCCTCTCCCCTTTCAGAGAAAATAATAATAATGATAAAGCAAGACATTACGCACCTTTGGGAGCAGCAAAGTGTATCACATTTCCATCCTCCTTGAACATGTTCACCTCCTCGATGGCCTGGATGGGCTGCACATTCAACTTCTTGAGCGAAGTCTGGAGCTTCTTGTCATCGGTTCCCGAGGACTTGTGGACCTTCTTCGTCTTTCGTCGTGGGGTACCCTTTCCACTACATTGCCACACGGGGAAAGCATCCCCAGATTCGTTAGCCCGGGTCTATCATCTCAGTTTTTATAAGGTCCTTTCCCCCCCCTCCCGTTGGTAACCCCGAGAATTCAAGAGCAATGCAGAATGGTATGTCTGTGTTCATCGCGTACACACAAAGCCTCTCTATAACCACAATTGCAGCGCCTCTGGTATCTGTTCCGTAGTACTTTTCTTATGCGGGTATATGGGGGATCTTTTATCACTCGAGAGCTCGAAGCGAATGAATCATTTGGGGGGATCGACATAAACGAATGATACCGTCGACGGCGAAGCAGACATCACACCACAATATTCCTCCCGGCGAAAAAAAGAAAACGAAGGAAATAAATCAACATACCCTAAGAAACAAAACTCGTTAGTATCATAAGCACCATCAATTGAATCGCAAACAGCGAATAAATATCAATCCAACCAAACAAAGAACAGTAGGGGCGCTCAAGATTGGTGGTGGTGGTTGCGTTCGCTCATTTTCCCACCTCCTCCCAACTCTCCCACCACCCCCCCAAAAACGCCCCCAACCTTTCTTCCGCTCCCCGGAGAAAACACACCACTGCAAACTCTCGAATGACGAAGGGCCCCCAAAAAAGAAAAGACAGAGGAATTGAACATACCGATACGCACGCTCTGCTGCAATCTTGCCAACTTTGCGTGATCCATACTGGGCCGAATCCTTCTTTTTTTCTCTCTCCAGAAAAAAGGTGATTTGCGCGCTGGGGTGGAAAGCTTTCGTCAGTTTCCCACACACACACACACTTAACACACAACCAGTCCTAACAATTGCCTTTTTTCTCTCTTTCCCGCTGGGCGAGGACGAAATTGGGGCGATATAAAACACTAGGGATTTCGTGCTTACCTTCAAAGAATACCGGGAGGGGAGGTGGAGTGGGTTGATTGGAGGTATATCGGGTACGTCGTTGTGGGTTGTGATTTGTGATGAAGATGGGCTTTTGCTTGCTTGCGCTTTCGCTCGTTCTCGCTGTCTGCTTTGGGTTTAGCGGTTTGTTGGATTGCTTGCGGTTTCTGTGGGCGAGGTCACGTGATATTGTCTGTGCGGCGGAGGCTGAAAATCAGGAATAACTGTTTCGCCGGATGGCCGCCGGAGTAGGGCACTGAGGTCACGTGGACATATATCTTCTCAAACGATAGGGGGTTGAGAATATGGAAAAGGCAGATAATGGTACCGGTACTACGGAGTAACTATCTGGCATTGTTATTGCATTATAAGATAGTCATTCTAAGTGGAAGAGAACAAGAAATATAGAACATCATGTCCGCTAAACTAAGTAAGGTGCCTATTCCCAATTAAAACGCCTTTCATTAAAAACTTGAATCCCTCCCTCCATTCCCAAAAAAGAGAAACCAAAACACCGTGAAAGAAAGAGGGGTATATATATAAGTTCAAGATCATAAACCACCAAAAGATTTCCCACCCAAATTAAACCAGCCTAATACTCAAAGGCTTCAACATGCAGATAAATCCCCTGTGCGCCCGTCCCCTTGTGGACTGCACGCTCATCACTCAAAGACACAACATTCCTCCGCACGTCCGTCGACAGTCCACGTGGGCCGCAAACCACAACGCCACTCTCGCCCTCGGCCTGCTCGAGCACTTTGCGGATTATGTTGCTTGTGTCGGGCCGGCCGGAGATGATGCGGATGTGGGACTCTAGGGTGGGCTGGGGTTTTGCTGGGGTGGGAGGTGTTGTTGTGGGCTTTGGGGTAGTTTCTTCGGGTTTCAGGTCGGGTGAAGTTTGTGCTATCGGGGGTTGTGGTTTGGGAGGAGCTGGGCCAGAGCAGGTACATGGTGGTGGCCCAGAATCATTTTCGTCTGTGATGATCTTCGTACAGCAGCAGCCGCCTTTGGGGAGACAGCCCCGTTCTACGGTCGAGGCAGAGCCTGGGGAATCTATGGAGGATTCTCGGGTAGAGATAGTATCTTCGAACTTCCCTTTGGTCTCCTGAATAATATCTTCAGGTTGCGAGGTAGGGGCGACACTGGGAAGTTCCCGCTGCTGATTAAGTGTCTGTGCAGGTTCCAGCGTCATCTTCTCGTCGCAGGTAATATAGACGCTGATCTCGATATCCTTGTCAAATGCCGGGTTCTGCAATCGACATGCGTCCATATCCGCCATCACACAAAGCAATTGGTCAGAAAACCAAGTCAAATGTGACCTTGATCGTATAACCCAAACAAAGCGTATCCGTTTGGTATTTGCATGATTGCGGGGGGACCTAAGTGCGGATATTCGCGCGGCTTCCTCCGTTTTGGCGGGACTCTGCTCTTTCCAGGCCCTCACTATATCTCGCATAAGGGGCATCGTATATGACGCTCCCATGCCTCCAGCCAGCAAAACAACGCTATCAAATTGGCGTAGGGGTCTGATCCTCCCATATGGGCCCTCTATGGAAACCATCTGGCTATTTCTCGCGAGGGATTCGCCGCCCAAGACAGTATGATGCTTCGACGCATGGTTGAAAATATGCTTTGTCCCGCCGCGTTCAGCGCGCACCAAAAACTCCATCTTGTCATCTGACGGGAGCGAAGAAATGCTGAACGGGTGGCTCTGACCCGGTACAATTGAATGGCAACCTAGGAACACATGCTGGCCGGGTTTCCAAGAAACCACTGGGCTGGGGATCGTCACACGAGTTATGTCGCCAGGCAGGGGGGTGAAGGTAGCGTAATTGGCCCATAACTTCTCCTTGTGAGGACCTCGATGGAAGAATGACAGATTAGAGACTAGGACCACTGCAAACCTGGTGATACGGTCAAACGCGAATAAGCCAATTGGAATCCACACCCATATTTTTACTTCGCTGGGTGCGTGATACCAGACTGCGGCGACAAATCCACCAAATGTGAGTAAATGCAGGAGGACAAACACTTCGTAACTGAGTCGACGCACCGGCGCCATGGAAACCAGGACGATAAACGTCAAAACACACCACGCAGCGAACCCAGTTTGCGTGAATGGGTCCGTTTTCAACTTCACGATGATATAGTTATATCGTCCCCAGCTGCGGAACCAAAAGCACATGTGGATCGTGGTGACGAGCCAGAGGGTCCGCGAAATCCACCTGTGAAGCCAGTTCAGCCGTTCGTGACTGGTTCCCGTTAATAGGCCTATGATGTTGTTCTTGCCTGAGAGGAGAATGACAAGCGGCAGCATGGAAATGGCCATGAATCCGGTGCGATAGCCAATGTTCTCCCAACTCCATTCATCCGTAGTATTTAGTTTGTAGAAGCAGAAGACCAAGATCACGACCAGATGCGAGAGGGCGAGAATCAGTCGTCCTACCGATGGGAAGCGGATTTCGAGTTTTCCAATTGTCAGTGGGCTGATAGAGGCATGCGAGACCTCCCTCGTCATCGCAGTAAGTGTAGCATATGTCCTGAAGAAGAGCGATTTGGGTTTCGAAGGCGTAGAAGTTCTGTCTGAAAATCTATTTGTTGGGCCAGAGTGTGAGCGCATGAAACGAAAACATAAATGAAAAAATGCGCCCATTGACAGAGAACTAACCTCTGAACTGCTAAGATCTTGTTGAGGACATTCGCAACAGTAGCCACGCCAATGACAGCACCTATCACAGCCCAATACATCTTCTGCATATGGAAGAGCGAGGGGACACCGTTCCCCATATTCATGTCCCCATTGCTCATGTCTCCATGGTTGTGATCCATGGCTGCTGGATTGAAACGAAACGGAGTCTAGAAACGAGATGTTTGTGCGCATAGGTCGTTCCACCGTGTGAAGAGATGGATAGATATCAAAGACCGCCATCCACCAAGGTACGTAAGATAGCGAAGAAAAAGTTCGAAGCTGTGTACCAGCAGCAGCTCCCTGGAATGAGAAAGACAGCAAGCGTCTCTCTCTAAGAGCTATCGAGGCGAGAAACGCAGGACATCGACCACTACCGTTTCATCTGAGTCTATGAACGGCTAGACTTGATAAGAGCAGCATTGGTCATTATGATTAGAAGAGCAAATGTCAATAGGCTCGCATATATGGGAGGAAGCAGGGAACGGACTGGGCAGTCAGAAAGGATAGTCGTATTTGGCTCTGGGTTGCTGCTATTATGATGATTGCTGTCGTTACCCGGCAGAAGGTTGGCTTGACTTCACAGTTGAGCAGAATATTACACAACAGGTCTCCACCCGCCTGCTGATGATAAGATTTCGCATCCAGAGCTCAGCGGAAGTACCGTCATAATACGAGTTGTGTGTCCCACCACAGCGGGTAATTTTCCACGGCATCGTGAGGAAAGTCGTCGGCCAATGAGAACACGAGGAATAGTAAAATACAGTTTGCGGGTAACAAAATGCACGTCACAGTTGATCGGGGCTTCAGGGTCTTGGCAGCAGTCACGGGACCGATAATCTGCTCAAGCGGCAGACACCTTGCCCGATGTGGCTTAGGCAAGGTTATGGCCGAGATGGGGCCGGGGAAAGCTCCCAAGGTACCGCTGTATTTGTCTGTATCGATCGAGACAGGAACTGTGTGGCAGTCTGGCCAACAGGACAACTTTCTCTGACAAGACAAAAATAAGACAAATAAAGAACAACGCCAGGCTGGGTTACACAGCCGGATGATCCTCGTCTTGTGTCACCTCCACTTTTCAACAACAACTTGCAAGTACTCTCCATCTGCGGTCATACATACACCACCAGCATGCGGAGGACAAAGGCAGTACAACACCCCCACTACATGCTCACGTTCGCGTTTTCTCATCGATATACATCATTCTTCGGAGCTTCGAAACCATCAATCCCTTCCTTTCTATCTCTTCATATCTACTAGAAAGACGTCTCTATATACATTCTCGCCTTCCTGGTCGGGAAATCTAATCGCGCACATCCCAGTCTGTTCGCATGAATATCGAAGGACCTTCTCTGCACAGCCCTTCAAAATCCGAGCTTATCTACGATACTCGTATACCTACAATTCTTCTTCCCTACCACGCCAGGGGTTTAAGGAACTGTCATACCTCTCCTGCCTGAGACTCGTCCCTAAAATTTCCTGCCCGGAACTGGTTCTTAAAAAGAAGCACCGCGAAGAGCTTTGCACCTATCCTTCGTTCGACGAACAGCCGCTTCTTCTTTCGACTCTACGCAACGCAAGCATAATCATCCAAGAATAAACCAATTGCAAGAAGAAATCTCTAGCAGTTTTCTCGAATCTCTCCAATTCCGCCATTCAATTCCCACAACTATTTCGATTACTATATATCGTCAGAGAGGCCCCGCCTGACAACTTGAAGCTACCAAGAAGATCAAAGCTCCTCACACCCATCCAACATGTCCCATAGCGGCCACTCATCTACTTCCTCCGGCGGCTCCGGGGAAGTCGCTATGGCGATGGTCTTCCAAAACATACAAGCCACACCCCTCTACTCCGACGCCTGGACACCTCGCTCCAACGGCGCATACGCCGGCACCTGCATATTCCTCATCGTATTCGCCATAATATTCCGCGTACTCATGGCCGCAAAGGCCCTGCTCGAGCAGCGCTGGATGGCCGCCGCCATGGCGCGGCGGTACGTGGTTGTTGCGGGCCAAACTCCAGAGGCAGAGCGTGTGCTGGCGGACCCCAATGGGTCAACGGGTACGCTGGTCACGCCGCAAGGTGTCGAGGAGAAGGTGCGCGTTGTGCATAGAGCAGCGAGCGCGCCGATGCCATGGAGGTTTAGTGTCGATTTACCTCGTGCGGCATTGGTTATGGTTATTGTGGGTGTGGGATACTTGCTGTGAGTTTTTCTTTTTCTTCCGTTGCTGCTTACATTTTTGTTTCAATTTCACTGACTTCTTGTGAATAGGATGTTGGCTGTCATGACTATGAACGTGGGCTTTTTCATGTCCGTCCTCGCGGGCGTGTTCATTGGGGAACTCGCGGTAGGACGCTTTATCCAGATGGAAGAGCATTAGCCTCCTCTCGCCTCTCTTTGGCAACGAAATTCACGAATCTACTTTCTCCTCCATCGCTATACTTCGCCTCTATCAGGTCCATATATACACTTTATTTCTTTCTCTTTTTTTATACCGCGTTACAGATATCCCCATTATACATCTGGATGTACATATTTTCGATCTATTTTTCTTTTGGTGTTATGGTATTGCTTGGGAGGGCTAATGGGCAGGACTGGGAAAATGGAGTAAATAATACAGGGACGAAATCAACTACAGCTTTGTTTTATTTAATTTGTCTTTTTTCATTGCTCCCCTCCCCCAAGGTTCTTCCTCAACATCATCCTTTCCCTCCAAGCGAGTGATGACATTATGATACCAAAATTACACTCGCGGGTAATAACTCAATAGGCGAGCCTGTCATCCAGAGGGCCGTGCTACTAGCTTGGCCCAGTGGGGCGGGAAAAAAAGCCTCAGCCAAGTACCCCCACTTTTCCGGAGCTTATTTGCGCACAATTGAGCAGATTAAATGGAGCTCGTTACTCGTATTGAAGTAATTTTTTGAAGTTTCGATGACAAAACACACCCCCACCTTTGTGAGTGTACCCCGCCACTCTTCAAGGTCTCAGCGAGGCGAGATACTAGTCGGAAGAAAGATGAGAAATGCTTTTCTGTCTTTGTTTTCGGTGTGAGGACTCTGAGGAGTGATGGATGGGTGATTAGTATTAATTATGCTGGGATCTTTATTTGCTCAATTCTCATCTCAACTGTTCTGATCTGGGACCGGCATTTGGATCAAGACTTGAGAGGGATGTTTTACGTTGGTCCGCAGTCTTTACCGGATTAGCCGGTTAGAAATCATCGGACATATGCAACATTTTTAGCTCAAATATCTGACACAGAGCTTATTATTTCCGATTGGACGGAGCTTGTAGTGGAGCTCATTGCGGTGGTATTGAGGCCGTCTGTGGTTACTGGATCTCTCTGCGCAAGGAACGGGAAAGGTACCAGCCGGCCAGACGGGATACATCTAATACAGGGTGAGCTAGATAGAGCTAGATATAATAAATCCATTCCCTGTCCGAGCTTGCTTCCAAGGTTGCTTGTCAATTGCCTCAGCGACATACACACAGACATACCTTCTTCTTTCTCCGGCAAGAGAAACAGCTCAGGTTCGTGTGATTTCAGTGCAACCTTAGAACATGTGGCTTTGAATCAGACTGACTGACTGACCCTTTGTGCGAAACAGAAGCTCTTTTACTGCCCCTGACTTTTGTTTCTCCTCTTCTCAGAGACATCGAATAGAGCATTCGCCCTGCAGTCAGGAATCATACATCGCCCTCTCCTCTCCTTCCAACAAACCGCCCAAAATGATGCACCCCCTAACCTCTCTCACCTCCCTCCTCTCCCTCTCCACCCTCGCCCTCGCACACTTCAAACTCGACTCCCCCAAAGTTCGCGGCTACAACGACAACGACCTCGTAAACTTCCCCTGCGGCGGCCAAAAGCCATCCAGCGACAGCGACCGCACCCCCATCTCCCTCGATGACCCACAACTCTCCATCGCCCTAACAATGGGCCACGACCAATCCGCCATCCAGGTCCTGCTCGGCCTGGGTGAGAACCCCGGTGAGAACTTCAATATCACGCTTGTGCCGACGTTTAGGCAGACGGGGCTGGGTGCGTTTTGCTTGCCGAGTGTTGAGTTGAGTGAGGAGGTGCTGGGACGCCCGTTGGAGGATGGATTGAAGGCTACGTTGCAGGTTGTGACGAATGGAGATCCCACGGGCGGCTTGTATAACGTACGTACTACCTTACCACTATATTACTTATCCGTACCCTCCCAATTCCAGAATGTCTTGAATGGGGCTTCGTCTGAGCGGTATTTTCAAAACAAAGAACGAAAGAGACACCAACTAACAAACATAATATATACACAGTGCGCGGACCTAACCTTCTCCCGCACCGCCAGCCTCTCCACCGACTCCTCCGAATGCAAAAACAACACCGGCGTCTCCGCCCAACATTTCTCCGGCGACGCTGCCCGTCGCAACGCCAACGAATCCACTCCCAACGGCCAGGCCCAGAGTGGTGGAAATGGAGGCTCGCATGGCGACCATGACGACCACGACGACGACGACGATTCTTCTTCAGAGCCAACGCAAACTGACTCGTCGTCGGCGTCGGAGTCGTCGAATGTTGCGATGCCGTTGGAGACGGCGGCGTGGGGCGTGTTGGGCGCTGTGGTTGCGGGGGGTATTGCAATGCTGTAGACTAGAGAAAAAGAAATGATTTCTTTTTATGATTGGGGGTTGATTCTAGTTATTTTTAATGGGGTTTTGTCTACCTTTTGCGTTTAAGAGATTTAAAGATAATTAATGGTTATATATACTCTGTATACCAATATGAAATTTGAGATGTTTTTTTTTTAAAAAGAAAAAACATCTCTTCAATACTCCACCTTGTCTTGAAACGTACAATCTAACTACTCTGATGCATCTGGGATTACCTGCAATGTGTGGGGGGTTTTGCTTTGTTACCACCCTGATATTTCACTGCCATGGCTTATCATACTTTACATTCTTCAATCTTACTTATTCCAGGATACAGGACTTTGACACCTATCCAGCAAAAATTTACTAAAAACAAGAAAGTATGTATGTACAGGTACAGCAAAGTTCCAAAAAGGTAAAAAGTAAATCAAACTTTCCAAAGATTGAAAAAATCTCTAGAATACAAAAGAAAAGGTGTTGAAGTTTAATAAAGTACCTTGGTAAGTAAATACCAGGGTTGATATGAACCCATGTTCCATGGTTTTTTTCAATGAAGTAAAAATAAATCAAGGAAAAGAAGGGAAAAAGAAGGAAAAAAGAAGCTTCATTAGAGAGAAGCCAAAACTTTCCAGCATCTCCCTTCCTACAAGCAAGTTCATTACTACAATAGTATGTACTGCATAGTTAAAAGGGTGAAGAAATCTTGTCTTGGGTCTTACAAGAAGAAAAGTATGTATCAAGAGAAAGAAAAACAAGGAGGTACAACCACTACTACTACAAAATATAACTTTCTTCCTAGTCCCATTGCTTCTCTTTTTCCTCAACATCTCATTTCATAGAAACTTTTTAAGAACTTTTTATGCATCATAGCTGTGTGTGGTTGCCACATATCACCCCTAGTTGTTTTTCTCAAAAGAAAGCATGCCAAACAAACCAGTGGCATCTAAGGGATTGACGTGATGAACCCATATCATACTATGTCTTAGAATGAGCTTTTATGCTTTATTATGTCTTCAATTCCATTAAAAGTACAAGAGAGGTAACAAAGAAACATATGAAGTCTTCTCTTAGTGGTCATAGTACAAGGAAACAAGAGGAATATGAGACAATAGAATCGATTAATCACTACAAGCGCGTTTGTTTAAAGAAGAAAAATCCCATTCCCTTGACCATTTAAAAAAAAAGACATGTCCACACGCTATGCATATTCTTTGCAATAGAAGAAAGAACGAAAACGGAAAAGAAAAGAAATTCTCCCTTCTCCCAAAGCCCAGTTCATTAGTTGAAAAGGACGGGAAAAGGAGAGAAAAAAAAAAAAAAAAAAAAACACAGTCTGTACTGCAGCGATAACAAGGCATTCGAGGAGCTAAAACTCTCCCCTCGGGATAAATGGAGAAAAAGGAGGGTGCCTTGACGAAGAAGCGCGTGTATCCGTGAAACAAAACCGGCAAGTATCGAAGTAGTGTTCGAGAAGAGGGCGAGGATTAAAGGAGAGAAGATTGTCGAACTGGTATTGCGAGCTCACGGAGAAGGCCAGTGGTCGTGTAATAGAAATCTCTTTAGTGAGAAATATGTGAAGCTCGTTTCGTAGAGGCTGGTAAACGCGTCGCTTGCATTCGAGTAAGGGAGGGAATATCTTTGGCAACCACTGAACACCACGAACCTCTTTTATCGCAATAAACCGGAAATACACACGTCGCTTGGTAAAAGGGGAATAGTGTGTCCTGAAACAAAAAATCGCGCATGCCATTTTCACATTTCAATCAGGTGGTAATCTGCCAATTCGACGTACTTCTACATCGATAACCGCAAGATTCATGCGCATCTCTATATTCGTCTATGGCTGCGAAGGAAGTGGGTATTTGGTGTATTTCGTCGGTAAGGGAGAGAGAAAACGAATAACGAGGTACTTTCGAAAATGTGCTCGTGGATAGGGGGGAGGTAAAACACGACACCAGAAGGCAAGGTACTTCGGAAGTCTAGATATTCGACTATTTTCTTCGTCGAAAAGGGGAATAAAAACCACGACATCAAGGTACGAGACAGGTATTCAGCGTATTGTTCGTCGCGTCGTCAATAAACGGAGAGAAAGGTAGGATACCTAGGAACGAATTTCGACAAAGTTGTATTTGGAGTATTTTTTCGTTGATAACAGAAGAAAAACCACTATATCAAGTAAGGGGTATTTGGTAAGTCGATTGTGTGGCACGCAGTCATAAAACACGTTATTCCATGGTAGTAGAGCTCAATAGCGTGTCATATCGATCAGGTGCCGGCGAAAAGAGTAGGAGGAAATGAGTAAAGCACTGATCGTCAAAGGTAGGATAATGCGCCAGATTGAAAATAGGGAGGTAATAGCGACATTATTAAAGTCATCATCGAAGGATGTAGAAGGTAGGGAGTTATCGGAAGAGAGAGATAAGTAAGGTGGCCTCGACGAGGTCAATTGTGGTTGAGAGAATAATCGCTGCGTGATGACGGTAGTAGAATCAAGAGTCTTCCTTCAATCCACACAAGTCCGTCCCCATAATCATATCAATAGTAAACCAGAATCGCCAATAGAGATTCGATTTATCGTAATCAAAAGTGCTGTCTTCACGCAAGACAGGTCCATCACCCACGATATCGCCAGTAAACCAGCTGAGAATTGGAATAGAACGAATGACACGTTCGACGATCGTAGGTTGGGGAGGGAGGGCCTCAGAAACGGGACGAAGGGCAGCGCGACGAACAGAAGGAATGTGTGTCATGAATTCAGATTCTGGAGGGGTTTGCGGCTGTCGTTGACGGAGTGTGCTTTCTGGTTGTTCCGGTGCAGTCGCGGTAGCCGAACTAGCGGTTGAGGTTGTAGAAGGTTGCGACACCACACTGACATCTTCTGTGGTTTCACTGCCATAATGGTGATGGGGAGCGGTAAAGGAGCGAGGTAGAGTAGATCGATCAGCGTCAGTCGCTTGAAGGAAGGAAGCGGATTGAGGAACGGTTAGGGTGTGAGCTTTTGGTGCCAATCGACTGGCTTCGACAGAACCTTTAAGTATAGGCGCGTCTTGCTGAGGTCCTTGACCCTGATAGATTTCGCAGTAGACCATGTAGCCGTCAATTTCTTGAGGAGAGTAATCACAAGCCCGATCGGCAGCGGCAGCGGAGTCAAACGTGACTTTAATCCAGTGAAATCCACCAGCATATCGTTTTGATTTTTTATTCGCGTCCGCAGAAAGATTCGCGCGAATCACAACGTCACCACCGCTCAGAAGTTGAGGATATTTAGGGGAAATGTCGGGGTCGATTCGAGGATAGTCTTCGCAAATCATGCCTTGGGAAATTCTTTCGTACTTGTCGATGACCTTCCACTCTGTCGCTTTGTTTCTGTAGCCATAAAAGATGCACTCAGTCGCGACTTTTTCAACGGGTTTTCGAGAAGAATCGGCAGAGGAAGCGGAGGTAGAGGGAGGGAGGAGCTTCGGTTGAACTTGTTCGTCTTCTTGTTGCTGGGCAAACAGGCGACCAAACTCTGCGACATTTGGATTTTCGCGTTTCGCAGGAGTGCCGGTACGCGTGCCAGATCGAGTTGAGTTGAAGCGCGCGTTCCTTCTCTTGCCAAAGGGTCCAGTCTCTTCAGGCGCTCTCCGTGGATTACGCGACTCGCTGTCCGAGGAATTCATGTTAGCAGTGCGCTGGTGGGATGAAGGTGGTGGAAGAAGCAAAGGAAATGAAGGGAGGGATAGATGAGAAAAGTAAACAAAAGCACAGAGCAGATAGAAAGGTCACGCGCCGCACAGCAGAGCAAGAACACATCAGAAAGTGAGCAGAAGGACAGGCAGCGAGAGAAGCGCAACTCACTCTTTATAGAGGTATCCCCAGGGTAAAACATTGCCTTTCTCGTCCTTTGCGCGCTCCTCCAACGGCACAGCGTGATATTCCATTGCGAAAGAAGTCGACACGGGAAGCAGGCAAGACAAACGGTATCCAGGTCACAAACTGCGTTAGTCGAGTGTTGATGGTCGGACAACACTCTCACTTCCTCAGTTGAAGAAGGCTCTTTATCTGCAAAGAAAAAGAAGTGAGGTTAGAGATATCACGTGATGTAAACATTCACCGCAACCACAGAGCAACGGAAAAGATAAGATTCAATCATCACACGAAGAAAAGAACGAACAGAAATAAAATCAACTAACCTGCAGTTTGGATCCGCCATGCATCTCTCTGTGAACCGCGGCAGCTCCTGGTGTGCGACCGCCAACATGTTTTCCTTCATTGGCAGATCATCCAGGTTTTTAAGCCCGGCAATCACATACCACTCCGGTCGACATGAGGCATGGTGACACCATCCTGCCCGGATCAGGATGTTCTCCAGGGCGTGCCTGTCGTGCGCCATGAGGTCCAGTTGCCAGCGCTTGATCGCCTTGAGAAACAAGTCCTCGTTGCCGTCAAGAATTTGCATAGCTATGGACTGCAGGAATTCGCCTTCTGGGCCTAGGGGCATGCGATATCCAGGCGGGTAGAGGTCAGGGCACTTGGCACGCAGGTCTTGCTGAACAAGATCCTGCTCCCAGTCTCCGAGGAGAACCTCCTGAGCCTCTCTATCCCACCCAAGATGTGCATTAGGGTGTCTCCCATCCTGGAAGTACAACCCTACCAGAATTTCCCACAAATGCGGGTGTGCCTTGGCCAGATTGAGAAGATAGTTGATCCCCTCTGCCTCCTGCTGACTTGTACGGCCCACCGGGGGTGGAACCGGGGTCAAGCTGCACAGGCGCATCGGACTACCTGGACAAACTGGTGGCTGGATCTCTGGGTTCTCCGGCTCTACCCCGAAGGGCTTTGTGGAAACCGCGCACTCCAAGGGTTCCGCCTCGGTCATCTCCACATCCTCTACAGTCACTTCTTCGGGCGCGGGTTTGGCCGAGTTGCTGTAAACAAACTCGGGGGTCCAGTTGTCTTCCATGACCACATCATCTTCACTGGCCAACTCCAGTGAGACCACGTCAATGGGAATTGGCTGCTGCTGCTACACTGAACCCGTGGTTATCTCCCGCGAGTGACAATGACGCGAAACTGGGAAGGTCGATTGGCTGCTCCCAGTTGACGTTCGGTTCCTCCACCGCAATGAGATGTGCTTCAACAATTTCTCCCTCTTCGATATCTCCGCCGTCGTCCACGGCTGTCACTGCTACCAGACCAGCGAGTGACAGATTCGCAATGTCGAGAGTAATAGTTGGCTGCTCGAAACTGCGAACTGGTTCGTTGTCGTCGACGGTAGTCGGAGTATCGTCTTCGCTATCTGCCGATGTCGGTACGGTGAGCCCATCCTCCCCAGAGGGAGAGGAGGACTCGTCCGAGTCAGATGCGTCGTCGGAGTGCGAATTGTCGTCGCGGACCTCCCATTTGGTCGCCTCGACCGATTCTCCCGACACCAGCGCGTCTATCTCCACGAGAAGTTCCCCATGGGACAGGCCTCCAAAAGCGGGGGGAGTGGGGGCACGCTCAGGAGAGCGGCTGCGGATTTCCCCTTCCTCGCTTCCGCTTGAGGAGTCGCTCTGGTCTGTTCAATTGGACACTGAGTTAGCTCCTGCTTCCCTCTAATTGCTGGATAACGCGTCGTTGTGAGACTTCAAAAAGTCTCCAGCCATTTGTTAAGGAAGCAACATAGTGACCACTCACAGTCATCGAGTTCGGCGAGGGCCTTATAAGCAGCGTCCTCTCTCTCCGCGTCCGTTCTCATGTCAGCCATTTTCAATGGCTAAAATTATCGAAAATATTCGATAATTCGAATTGGTGTACGTTTGGTAGTTGGTTTTTTGCGTGTTGGGAAGAGTTTTGGTAGAGAAAAGAAAAGATGGTGATGTTGGTAAAGAGAAAAGGAGGGAAAAAAGATGAAAAGGAGAGAAGTTAAGTTTGATACCGGAGGTTTTTTTTTATAGGGAGACAAGTGGCTCCCCTCTAGCCCTCCAGTGTGTTGTGAATTCACTTTGATAGTGAATATTCACCTGGCCCCCTTACAAAAAAGGGGGCCCTCCAGGCAGCCAGGCCCACTCCAAGCAGGAGGGGCTGGGGGAGGGACAGCGCATGCTTTTATACTGTAAACGACGGACTCAATTCGCATACTACAGCCATAGTAGAATGTCTAGGAACTACAATGAAGCTAGTGGAATGAACCGCCCTAACAGCAGACAATTCCTTTGTTCGGTTCTGTTGTGACTCAACATTTTTGAATGCCTTTGTTCTCACTTGGAGATGTTGTTCGTAGCCCTCCTACTTGAGACACATCACGTCTGCCTAGAGAGGTCACAGAGAAAGACACCAACAAACATATCAAACATGGAATTATCAAGAGAGAAAGATGTTATATATATGTACAGTATCAACAACAAAATCACACTTCACCCAGCCCCCCTTTACCAATCCTTGACCTGCTCCTCAGTCCACTCCCACAGCTCCTTTCCAGCTTTCTCATCATGAACCAACGGATTCTTCCACCCCTTAATACCCACCGACAGATAAAACTCCCCATTCGTCAATTCATTCCTTTCCACACCCGCCGTCCACAGATGATTCAGAGAGCCACCCTGCTCACTCTGCAAGAACCAGCCAAATGCCGTCGTGCCAAACTTGACAAGTGGGTTCGTATCTTTCGAAGCGCGATACAGTCCCGTGTCGATAAGGCCCGGGTGGAGGGATACGGATAGGATTTCAGGATATCGACGCGCAAGCTCTGCTGCGAAAATGACGTTGGCGGCCTTTGACGCGCCGTATTGCGTCCATTTATTCGCAGCACACAGTGCGGGTGTGGATGTCATGACTGACATTGAAGGAGTGAGTTGCCACGCCACTGAAGATACGGAAATCACACGAACGTCCCGGGGCGCGGATGCCTCTGCAGTAGCTGTTTTGCGCAGAGTTGGCAGAAGCAGCTTTGTCAGAAGGAAGTGGCCAATGTGGTTTGTACCAAACTGGATTTCGTATCCATCTTCCGTCTTGCCGGGGGGTAGGGCCATGACGCCAGCGTTGAGGATGAGGGTGTCTAGACGGTCACACTCGGATTGAAACTGCTTCGCTGCTGTCTGGATGGACTTGAACGATGTTAGGTCTAACGGTAGATAGCGGATATCAACTGTAGATTTAAGGCTAGATTGAATTGATGAGATTGCCTCTCTGGCTTTGGACTCTGTTCGAGCGCACATGTAGATCCGGGCTGGGTTATGTTTGGCAAGCTGCAGCACCGTCTCTTTACCCAAACCCGCGTTCCCTATTCATTAGATGAGATAATCAGCTTTCGAGCAACCCTGATATAACCTATTGAGATCATGAAAAGCGAAACTGTGATCAGAAGATAATACCAATTTCTCTCCACCAAGCACTAGTAGTGCTTTACCATCGAGGCAAAAAAACGGAACAAGGCAAGATATTCTAAACATACCTCCTGTAATCAAAATGACCTTCCCACTCTGATCCCTCACATCTCTCTCAGGGTCAAACGCTTTCCCAGCCAACTTGAGACCAAACTGGCTGATCCCCGAAGTCGCAAATCGTAAATTCTCCAACGGATAGGCCAAGATACACATAAATCGGCCCAATGACAGGATCTCATGTACTGCGCCCGAGCGTGTGGCTGAGGAGGGCACTACATCTGTGCTAGCCGGCGCTCTATTTTCTGGCTCAGTCTGCCCATCTCTCCTCGCAGAGCTCTGCATGTTGTCCTCAGCCATAGCAATAGATGGTGATGTAAAGGTGCTTGGTACAGGCTCTCAATTGAAATCTCAGTAACTCGTAGCGAGTGTGCAGACCTAACCCCGAGCTATTAGAGTTCTATGGGTATCGAATATAGTCATTTAAGACAATTCCTATACGATGTTTCAAGTAGTGGTCCATGCATTAGACATCGATGCTCCTGGGCATTCCAAGGTTATCGAGGACCAGAGATGTGTCACGTGGTTAGTAGATCTGGAAGCTCCCAAGTCTTCCAGCATCTGTGTGTTTGTTTGTGGCTTAGAGATTTAAATTTTATGAGAAAAAACTAAACATGTTCGGAAATACAAGGTAGAGCTCACAATGTGACAAGCAGGGATGCCGAACGTTCTAGTGGTTGTGGAGAATCAACCACTTCGTACATACATCGTACATCATATGCGTGGACGAGATGGATCTCGTCAATGCAGCAAGGCTGAACCCCATTCATCGTCTAAAATTCACACCCCAGCGCAGTTTTATATGCTTTCCTCATTTTCCTTTTGATGGTGCTGAGAGTCAGCTGGGTTCAATTCGGGCCCAGCTGGGTTGACTGGCAGTGGCAGCTGGTTAGCCATGCACACACACAGGTGTCAGGGAACAATGACGAGAATACGTGGTCCAATAGATCATAAGTAAGTAGATAGCTAGCTCCCGTTATCCTGCAGCCCCTTGTGTGCAGATATAAGATCACTATGCAGAATCCTTTACCTGAGAGGAATGCGTGGTTTGTAGCCTCAAAAGAGAACAAAAACAGCAAGACTGGGATGATCAAGCCAGGAGTATTACAATTTCCTCCAGGTTCTAAATACAAACATGGTATTGCGGGATTCGCCATGCAATAAGAAGGCTGTGATACCCTACATATAGGACCAAGCTTCGCGAGCCTTTTTTTGCAACACTGTAGGCTCTGCTCTACACTAGATATAGCATTATTGTATCCATTACTGCCAGGAACTTCCTGCAGGATTTATCCCAACCAAAATGTCAGACTCGCAAGTATCCCGATCCCCAATGGCCCAAGGGGTCGACGGCGGGAACGATGCCGTGGACCTGGCCAGCAGTAGGGGCTTGGATAGCCGCATTCCTAGCCATCGTTGCGCTCGTCGGCATAATTGGACCATGGCTCGCCAGCCGCGCAGCAATGAGCGACTCCAACCGCGCCGTGAATGCGGTGCGCGACACTTGGCACAAATATGTCACGAAGGGTTGGCCTGTGTTGTCGAGACTGCGGTTGTGGAGACGCGTGCGAGTCCCCGATTTGGCGCCGGCGTATGTGAATAAACATATGGCCCTGTTTGGCCGCCGGCACTACCTCCCCGGGACGCGGTTTCAACCAACCAGCTATGCAGAGTGGAACACCGGCTGGGCGAAGCTGTGCGAGCTTATTGATGCGTATCAAGTTTGTGAAATCCCTAGAGCGAGTCCTAGGTTTTCTAGGTTTCTTGTTCTGTGTCACCAGAAGCAAAAGACTCCTGGCTCTGACCTCCACAAATTGGCAGATTTTTATATTGCCTATATTAAGATTGTATATTACATTGATAATAGATATAGACAAAAAAAATAGTTTCTTCTAGACTGAAGTATCAAGGCTGTGATTTCTTCTGAATCATAAAGAGGCCTTGCTTCTGCTGCTTCTTATCCTCTGAGGGCAGGTCTTCAAAAGAAAGTTGACCTCCACTTGGTGGTAATCTTGAAGTCGTCAATAACGATACGTCTCTTGTCGTCAGCAAATACTGGATCCTCATCGTGGGACTGCTAGGCCGGTATGGGAACCGTAAGGACAAGGGAATCGTCCAAAAATTCTCTATTCGGCGGGACATAGAGGAAGAACGGGCACCCGTAAATCTCAGTACGATGATGGAAATAGAAATGAGTGGAACAGCAATCGACCTATCTAGTGACTTCGAGGCGGAGTCATCTAGCGGTGGATCGCAGTGGGAGAGTGACACGACTCTATCGTACAAGAACGACCTCGAATTGGAGGAGGACGAGTTTGGGCAGATGGTATATCATCAGCCGCATGCACATATACCCTGGCTCTCACGGCAAGCTGCAGTTTGCCATGGATCCAGAGCCCTTGATATACGGCACCACAGGGAGTTTCCAGAGCGTGGGGAGACAAAAGGGGTCATGGCGGCATATGAAGACCGTGACGTTTGTGCCGCGCGCAATGGGTGAAATATTTAGCGCAGAAGAAGGAGGGGAGAAAGCCGAAGCGGTATCTCTAGAAACCAAATTTTGGATTGCCAATGGATGTCTGCCTACCGGCGTCAAGGCAGATGGCAAAAATCTCATACTTTCTTTTGAAGACCTGCTCTCAGAGGACAAGAATCAGCAGAAGCAAGGCCTCTCTATGAGTCAGAAGAAATCACAGCCTCAATACTTCAGCCTAAGAAAAACTGCTCTTTTGCCCATGTAATAATCAATACAATGCACACTCTCAATATAAGTAATATAAAAATCTGCCAATTTGTGGAGGTCAGAGCCAGGAGTCCTTTGCTTCCAGCAACACAGAACAAGAAACCTAAAAACCCCAGGGACAAAGGGAAGGATCGAAAGCCAGATGAGGATGATGGAGCACGAAAAGTCATGGATTAAGATCCTATCAAACGGATCGCACAGCGCCAAGTTCTTATACCGGCCCGATGTAGAGCAGCTAGTTGGTGCCTTTTTAGGTCTAGACGAGGATTCCTGGGGATATCTCGTTTGGAAGCGCAACAGTTCATTTTGGGCCAGGATTCTCGGCGCTTGTGCAATGAAATTGCGCGATCCAATCATGGCACGGTTCCAGAGAGTGTCGAGAACAGTGGCAAAGAAATCGATCAACAGACCGCCAGTTGGCAGCCTTTTTGTGGAAGGTTCGTCGCTAGGGGCCCCGAAAAGTATCTGCTCTTGGATACCGCATTATCCTCGCTACTCGATGAAGATATCCGGCCCTTGCGTATCAGCCTTGGGACATTATTCATACTAGACCGCAAGTTCAAGCAAAGCGTCAAGCGCGTGGTGATGTCTCTTAACAGTGAAGCCAACGACAGCTCGTCCTCACCTTTCATGCTCATCGCTGACGATGCTTCTACACTAATGAGAATGCAAAAAGTCCCCAGCAGTCAGAACCACTCATTAAATTCCGATACGACTTCATCACAAAGGAGCTCGCCGAGTAAATCGACGGGGCGGAAGCTAATGATGACGTTTGGACTCTGGGAAACGCGCCGGATATGGCACTTGCGAATGGCTCTGAGAAGTTTGCGCACCTGCCAGACCGGCTGGTTGTCGCGGCGGCATTGTGAGCATCTGCACGGGCGGGACTATGGTTGGAAGCACTGGACTCGAGGGCACTGCTGCGGTTTGTCTGTCGATGAGCTGGATCCGCATGTATATCTCATCCGAGTTTCGTGCGCTGGAAGACCATCCTTGGGGCTTCCACATATGTACCGGCTTTCCTGCTGTTGCTTAACTTCCAATGTTTCAAAGTCATCTTTCTAGATCATTCAGACCCATCTAGTCTTTTCCTGTCTTTCTAATTGTCAGCGACTCGTATATACCCTCAATAATTTTATAAATCCTTGGAAAGAAGTCTCTCTTTATTTTCTAAGCCTATGCTTCTCATAAATTGATCCATCTAAAGTGTAGCCATAGCTGGATTTCTCCCGAACCCAGCAACTACTTCTCGTTGCTCTCTCTTATAGTGTAATGACGCGGGTTCTAATAATAGTTCTCTAGGCTTCCAGTCAATTCAAAGTGCAGCAAGATAAATACACCCCACAATACTCAATACTCACCTGTTCTAACTGCACGGTCGAAGAATAGCCCGCGTCGAGGGCGGAAATCTAGAACGAACAAGAGAAAAAGAATCGCCTGCATAAAAATAATGATCTGAACAAAGAGACCCAAAAATCCAACTCATTGATGTAAGAAGGATATCCGTTTCGCATGTCCATCCGCAAGTCCACACACCGTTCCAAAATCCCCAGCCTCAATTCCACGCAGACGAACCCGTTCAGAAAATTCTGCCAGCGGACAGCTGTGTCCGGGACCAGAGTTGCATCCGGGAAGTGCGATGATGCCGTCATTAACATTGATTCGGATGAATTGTTTAGTCAAGTTCTCATTTTCGATGCCTTCCTCACTGGCTGTGGAAGGACAGGATAACCGTTCGAGAATAATTCGTCCGCCCATTGGCATTATTTGGGACGCCCGCCATTTACGATCTGTTGCGATGTTGCCTTTGGGGAGCTTGGGGTCGTAGAAATCGTCTTGAAAGATATCTAGCGCGGCGAGCATGGGGCCGATGTCTCCATCATGCACGCTAGGAAGAGATTCTCGCGTGAGTAAAACGTACTGCAAGGCAATGAAAAGCGAAGAAACGCATTGCCCTTTTCGAAACTTTGAAATTATACTTACAAGCTAAAATAAAGCTGTCCCGCTTCTGGTGGGCTTAGCAAAAGCTCAGTTGTCGCATTTAGCCAGAGCCATCCCATAACTGGCCCAAAGCGATTGCCGGGACCACCTCGATAATAATGGACCAAATCTCTCGCATACTCGAAGTGTAGCCAGTCGTCCTGAGTGAATACATCGCACCAGGAACTTGAGCCGTGAAGAAGCGTTTCAAATCCGCACATTTCCTGCATGCTAAAGACGTCATAATTCGTAAAATTGATATTTGGGTTATGCACCGCCAGCCTCTCCGATATAGCAGGGATATACACCTCATGGAATTCGATAAGCGTGTTTACACCATAGTCATGTCCGAATTCTAGGTCTTCAACGTAGTTGGTGCATGTATCTCCGGGGGTCAGCGTGTCTGCCTCCCGCTCTGCGGTTTCTGGGATGACTTCAAGAGCTGCTAGTCCGTCTGATTCCCAGTTCAAGTCAAAGAACCCCGCCGCGAAGTACTTGGCTGTTTCGATCACACGGTTCGAGTCGCTAGCCCAGAACCTGGTAGTGCGTCCAGATGGCACGAGATGCGAGTATCGCGTTCGCAGCCTAACCCCGGTAGTAAATGCCTGGAGAGTACCAGCATAAGGACCAGTTCTAGTCAGTTGGCCAAAATGGTCTTCGGGCCTGTCTGTGAAGTAAGTCCAGTTATTGACAAAAGCGAGAGATCCGTTCATGATGAGACCTGCATTTTGAATCTTTTGGAGAAGATTTCGGTGGCCTTGTTATCGAACAAGATAGTCAGCAGGGAACTATCAGTACGGCAACGAAAGTGCGCTGTTTGGTCAGAGCTGACCGTGGGCAATTTGTAATCAACCTACGTCCGCCTGCTCTCAATGTGGGATATCTCTCAGCGTGCCTTGACATCTAGTATTCGCCCCTTTGTATCAGTATACAACTTTAAAACGAAACAAAACGGGTCATGAAAGCAACGATATATGAGAAGACAAAAGAGAGCAACCCAAAATAGGAAAACCTCAACTAGTATTAATCACTAATACATAAATATACCTGCGCAGGCAGCTGAAAAGATATATAGTCGGCAAAAGCGGACATAATGTTCTGGGGGTACACTTGAAAGCGAGCAAGGAGCAGACAGATCCAAGAGAGAAAATACTATACCATATGCACACCATCCACCACACAGCCTGGCGGAGGTCCTATCCCATGCTCTCCCGCATCAGAAACGCCATCAATCATCTCAATCCATGGCCCATATCCGCCAAGATGATACAGCAGATTCCATTTGCTGCGACCAGATCTCTCCCGAGTGATTGGAGACTGGGGCTGCCACCAACTCCCCCAACTAGCAGAATGGGGGAAAGCGGAAACCGGGCTCGAAGGAAATAACAGTTCCAAAATATGCAGCAGTGGTGACTGAGTGGTGTGAGAAGTTGCGTTGATGGGTGATCCTGTGAGAGAGAGATAGAGAGCAAGGCAAAGGCAGAGGATGGCAGAAGCGATTGTAGAAAGCTTCAGCATAGTGTTATCCTGCGCGTGGACTTAAAAAATCAAAAATAATGAGTGGATTCTGGATCTCGTAGATCACCCTGCTTTGTTGATATCCCAATGGATGGTTTTATCAGTGTGAAAATGCTCTCAAACTCGCATTGTGAAGTTGAGCTTGGGGAAGGGCCAGCACAGGATATTGGATGACTAATTATATTAGTTGCTCCTTCCCTCCTTCCCCTGAAGAAGCTGTGTGGATCATTTCTGTGAACAACAGAGGTCTACTGCAGTACTAATAAGTTCGAATGAGAGGACAATGGCCTTGCTCGTAGGCATGAGGTATGTATGTACATACATCCTATAGTAAATCTTACAACTTGAATACATGAAGCACTTTTTCCTTCCATGAGCACAGTTGCCTTTCGCGAAAGCTCAAAATATATTAAATTGCACGGTAATTTGGTTTTTCTTGGGTATCCGAAAGTTCGTATATAAACATCCAAACCAACTTAATGAACGTGTCGAAGGTGGGGGGGGAATAAATAGGGGAGTATACCCAGGCTCAAAATGTCCAAAAATCGAACTAATACAGCCTTCCAACTCCAAAACCAAAATGCCAAAGGTCCACATATTTCTTAGGGACGTAAAACAAATGAGAGAAGATAAAAGGAAAAGAGAATCTCGACATTATTCACTCTCGTCTGGCGGCAACAGGACCTTTAACTGCTGAAGTTTGTCGTCACATTTGATGTCCATATTCTTAATAAGCTCAACACTCGCCTTGTTGCTAAGCAGGAGTTGAGAGACAAGCCAGTAGCTGTACGCATTCTTGAAAAAGCCCATCAACGCCCAGTCTTCAGCCGGGATTTCCACTCGAAGCGACATCCACAGCGACCTCCAATTCTCCAGGGCGAGTTTTATCCGAGACGCGACAGGGCTGTCCACAGGGCCAAAGGAGTTGCTTTCCGAAACCGGAATCAGCTGGTCGAGGTGGTTATGGAGATACGAGTAAAGGATATGCATCAGCAAAAACATCTCGAAAATGCCGACGTGCAGGGTGTTGTCGTCAGGGTATGTGAATAAGGGATGAACCGGACCTTTCTCGTAGAAAAGGGTTTTAAACGCTTGGTATACTGTCATTTCGCGGCTAAAGCGGAAATTCTTCTCCACGAACGGATGCCTAACTGAGAATAGAGATTCATGGCAGGGAAGTTCGCATTGCAGCTCAACTGGGTTCAATCGAGGGGGGAAATTCTGGTAAAACGCGAATGCAGCATCAAGGAGCGTTATAACACAGACAGTCCTAACGATGACATTGGTCAAGAAATTGGATCGATAGGTTGAGTAAAACATTGAGAAAAGAGCATACCTCAATTTACACTCAGTGAGCAGCCACATACACTCATTGGTCTTGTCCTCCACGCCGTGTCGGAGCTTTGTGGCCCCTGAATTTCTCAAAACCTTTTCCAGCTAGTTAGCTATATAGGCAAAACACCTTTTTTGCTGAGGTACTGACTTTGATAAGCTCTCCTAGTCGGGTCTCAACCATCCGATCCCGCGCCTGCTTGTTGCCACCCCAATATTGCACAATGAGGATGATACACCCCGCTCGAACATGCTGGAAATATTCCAATTTTGCTTTACCCTCATCGCCAGAAGGTTCCACGTTGAACGAACGGCCAATCTCTAGGTCTGTGGAAAAGGGCGGCATCGAGAATATGTACAACTCCGCCAAGTCAAGCAATCTTTTGGCGACGTATACCTCTGTCGGGTTGTCTGAGTACATGGCTCCCATAAACACCACAGATGCGACTATTGACGGGTGCATGAGTTCAGGCATAAATGTCGTCGGATGTATAATTGGGCAGTTTACATGCCAATATCGGAAATATAGCGCAATAAACTTCCTAATTCTAGCCGTAGTGAGAAGAGCTCGCACCCTTTGCGAGACTTCCAATGCCGCAATTTCGTCCATTCCTAAGGTCCAGGCCTTGGCGAGCATCTCTTGAATCAAGGTCGTTGACCACGGGGCTTCTTCTTCGAAAAATGGCTCCGAGGAGATTGGTAGACTAAGTTCTTCAACGGCAGCGACTTGTGTATGGTGGCCAAAACCTGGGGCAGCGGTGCCCGGGAAGTCTAAGTCTTTTGGGCCATTGGCAAAGGGGCTGTTGAAGAATTGAAGGAAAACATCGTTATACAACGCTGCATTCACAGGTTGGCTTTCAATGGCTGCAACAGAGTCAGCTCTCTTGTTGGCCGCCTACGTATGTGTCGAGGGAGAGGGATACTATACCCATTGATGCATCAAGACCGTCAAAAGAGCTAATCCAGCCAAGGCCAGAAGCAGGATCATCTCGTGTCGGAAGATGGAAGCCCTCAGTGAAGCTATCCGTGCCTGCATTGAGGAGGAACTTGACAGAGCCACGTTCGAATGATTGGTCATAGTCCTCAGATTTGTCTAATTGAGCTGTTGATATAAGATATCGTTAATATTTCTTTCATTCGACGAGTCACTGAGCTTCACGGGAAATAAATTCGGGGAAGGGCATCCACATACCTGAGTTTGAGTCCTTGTCATCAGCTGACTTAGAGCTTATCCGAATGCATTGCATCTTTCGCCTTTGGCAGGAGCTACAAGGTGCGTTGCCATCGCATCGAAGCTTCATCGTTGTGCACTGCTGAGCCGTTACTACCATGCTCGCCACGACAAAGGGCGATTATGGGAACTTTCAAATTCACAAGCATGGCGTCTTCTTCCTCTCTGGCTTGTTTCGGGAACAAGTTGGTCACCCCGCTGTGAACAGTCTGCATAATGGTCCCGCAAATTATCGCTGCAAGTAAGGGTTAGAAAAAAAATCACTCATAGGGGAACAGGAGAAATGGAATACCAGCGAGCAAATGAGGCTTTGCAAAATATACAAGAATACGGTCGAACTCCAGTGTCTGCGGCCCCGTTAGTGATAACTGCTTAGCTGATTGCCAAAGGCCCGATATGATATTCTATCTCTATAGCTCAGAAAAAGTAGACCTACGTCGTAGTTGATGTCTTTTTAGATGGTCGATCCGCGTGAAGTTGCGGTCACAGGTGGTGCATTTGAACTGCTTCTCCGCAGACTGCTTCTGCGACAGCGACGTATTCTTCGGTACGACCTGCTTCATCATGGAAAGACAGACAGTACTTTGAGGCATCAAAAAATATGGCACAAAGCACTCCTGGAAAGAAAGTGTCGGAGAGGTTGAGCAACGGTTGATTGACTGAGGTCAAAAAAGGTCAGATTAAGGCCGTTCGGCACGTGGTCTCGCGCAGGTGGGATGTGCTGCTCTTGAAACTTGATAGCCTAATAATAATGCGGCTGCAAAGCCACCTTCGAGCGATCTGAGTGACAAGGCGCACCGTTTTAAGACGCTACTCGGTGGCAGGGGGTACTTGGAAGCTCAGCAGTCGACCAAGACCCTTAGTTCTTCAACCCGCGAGCAGAAAAAAAGTCTTAGCCGTTCCCAGGCATAGTATGGACTTTGTCAGCGGCTAAATAACCAGCAATCACAAAGGGGTTAAAAAGCGTCCAGCTCTGCGAGATTGTGGGGAAGCTCACCCAGAGAGAGTCAAGGTTTGTAGTAGCGTTCGCTAGCATTGTTATTATTCCAAACCATTGTCCTCGACTAGTCCGTCCGTTGAGGGGGCTAACTCTGGGCTCAACAACCTCACTGGCCTGTGACGCCTGGGATCCCATGATTGACAAGAAAGTTAGCCTTGCACCAGGCCTGATGGTCGAACGCGATCAATGCCAGAAATGGGCCGCAGGGTTTGGTTGACCCAGAACGAACCTGAATGGCCGATCGACTCGTGTTAGTGTGTGCCATTCTCCACTATCCAGACCCCCCCAAACTGCGCATATATCCAATCTGCTATCTGTCTTCGCCGACTCTTTCATCCAGAACAAAGACGTTATTGTCGATTTGTCACAACTAGCTTTGAAGAATCCGAGCATGCTAGTTAGGACCTAGCCGTCTTGAGGCTATTTCGTTGCTAACATCATCGTGGGGCGTTGTGCTGGGCCCGGGGCCAAATCCATTTACTGCAAATCCTTGTACTTATTTGCCTTGCTAAGTTGCGATCATACAGCTAAAGAAGGCTTAGTTAACGATCCAAGGCTCTTACAAGCTACTACTGAGGAACTACAGGCGTGACTCCTTCCGCGCTCCACCCTTCCCGAAATCTGTGACAGGAGTATGAACTGCCGCAGGCAGTGAAGGTGCATTTCTGAACTCCACGTTCAATGCAAGCCGCTTGTCGACCTGAGAATTACATACTTACTTGACATCGTCGTCGTGGACATGACTAAGATGCATCATGCATATCATACATACCTACTTACATACTTAGGCACCGCGATTATGGCTGGTGCTCCTTTCGCTGTTTCCCCATTCAATGGTTTCACACTGAGAGATCTCATCGGGGACCTTCTGCAGAGGAGCCCTATGAGAGCCAAATATCGCGCGTAAACTAGCTTTCGATGTGACAGGCACTGGGATACATGCCATTCGTGCTCAAGATCTTATAACCTTGTGCAGCACCTACCGATCCACCAAGATTTGGAAGACGTCGTCATACGAGCCAAATGGGGAGTGTTTGCGATCGATTGCTATTCTCTGTATATTTCGCGATCACCACTTGTGCGGGATTCTTTTGAAGGGATGAAAAAAACACATTCGTACCTTGTCTACTTCATATGTTTATGAAAAGTGGTTGTTTGAAGTTATGCCGTCCGCTTATAGTCGAGCAGGAGTCAACCATACAAAATCCCCTCCCTGATGTTAAGCACAGTTGGTTTTACCTACACCCATGCAGCATCTAAGCATAGGCAATCAATAACTAGGTTTCGGAGCAATTGAGGACTGCAATGCAGCGGCATACCATGTCCACGCCATGAATGGCCCAAAGAAGATATGAATGCTGCGCCGCAAGGTGCCGAACGACATGGTGTTTACAGCATGATCCAATCCAAAAATACCAAATAGAAATAGAACTCCCAATAGTAGGATGACTCTATGTCCAGTAAGAGATGCTCAGCGATGTATCCTCCCTTCCTGCGGTTGTAGTAACGTGGACAGGAGGAGAGAAATCAAAAGATGAGCAAAAATTGTATCGTCCCGGGAAGACTCGAACTTCTAGCCCCCTGATTAAGAGAGCTTCATGGTCCCATGGTATGGGATTGACGCCATGGAGGCCTCCTACCTGAGCGTCGCGCTCTAGATATGTGTGCATATATGCAGCCACCCTTATCGAGCCCATCATTATTGACTCGACGTTAACTCTACGTCGGTTTGCATAATTATTATAAGGAACCCATGCGTGAAGGATATTGTATCCTGAGTATTCTAAGTCCAAGCAATGAATCTCCCGAGTGCTGTGAGTGACGGTAAAGCGGTTGCTTTTGGGAGAAACTCTTTGCAGATTCAACAGCAACTAATATTGCAGAAGAACCTTATCATCTATATGTCCAAAACTCACAAACCCAATCTTACCAGCTTGAAAACAAGAATTCCTATCTGACGTACCATGCTGGGCTTCAACTGAAGTGGTTATTACCTCGCATGAAGACTGCTGGTGCGCTGCATGGCAGTGTGTTACAACAGGTTATGTATGCACGCACCACCACGACCGTTATATGGCAAAGCCACAGGCAGGCGATTCAGCAGGTGGTCACTGAGTGACAGGAGCACGTGCTCTAGGGTCTCCGTGGCGCAATTGGTCTAGCGCGTCTGACTGTTATTCTAACAGGTTAATCAGGAGGTCGGAAGTTCGAGCCTTCCCGGGGACGAATGATCTTTTATTTTTGCCCCTCGTTCCCAGCCTGCCTCTCTTTTTACGCCAGGCCTGCCTTTCTCCGCTCACTCGCCAAAGCCATGCTTAAAGTAGTCACACATTACTTTTACATGGCCATCTCTCTTCCAGATTCCTCAATAACATCACATTATCTGCCCAGCTTTTGCGAAGAAATTTCGACAGCATGTTGTGGAACCTGGAGCAGGGATTGCACATTCCTGTCAATCGGGGATTAAAGAGTGGGAAAATAAAAAGAAAAGAAAAGAAAAGAAAAGAAAAAGAAAAGAAAAACCCCCAAACCCATGAGCCATGATTCTGTCTTAGACCCGTAGATTTCGAAGCCTCGGCGTGTATCCATCCATCTATCTAGCGACAATCTCTTATTTTATACAAGCTTCACTTTTCTGTTTCAAAGAGAGTTATCTTGAGTCCCTTCTCCAAAGTCCAACGCAGTTTACTGTCATTATAAGTCTGCGTATTGAATGTTGGATATTCAACTTGAGCAATCAGAGGTAATCTCTGGCGTTCTCGGGGAGGGAGAAAGGGGTAACTCATGCCAGTCAGATACTTGACCAGCCAGAAAATGTGCAAGGTAATAAAATTTGTGCTTGGAAGAAGACAGAAGTAGTTCCTCAGCAAATGTCTCCAGCGGCCTTCAATGATAAGCGAGTCATTTGGCCACGTCCAGATACATACACGCCGTAGGGACTGATTCATCACTAGGCTTCAGAACGAATGTTCTCTCGCCTCGTTCCGATAACTTCCTTCAATGCGTTCGGACAGCATCAATTGGCCTTGGATATACTCGGTTTCTCATGGGTCTTATATATATATGCCTTCAGTATAGAATACAGAGTAGAGGGGAGCGAGTTCTTCTGCCTCTTGTGCAAACATGTAGTCCTAGATATAGCGAGCGGTGTGTAGCGCTCTGAGGGGGCTAAAATACCCAAACATAGCAGCCAGCCTGAGCAGCCAACCTGAGCATCGAGCTTTGGGAGACAAAGTGCATTTCTATGATGTTATTCACACGAAAGGAGCGATTCATTGTAGTAGGGAATCAGAGCAGCGTGCTACTGAAACTCCCGCCCTCATAGAGACGCAACCTGCTTCAGCATCGCAGAAACCCCTATGTGCAGTATCTATGCTCTGTAGAAATGGTCAACATTGGTTGTTGGGCCAAAGCCCGCAACTCACTATCAGCGTATTGTAACCTTCGGCCTCTTGGAATCAAAATTTCCAGCTCCAGGAACCCCGATTACACAAGGTGAGGAGAGGAACACACACCGCACCGTGTCACTACCAGTGTAGCTCTTCATATTAATTGTTGAGGTTAATCAGCAAGCAAGTCTCCGTGGCGCAATTGGTTAGCGCGTCTGACTGTTATTGCAACAGATTAATCAGGAGGTCGGAAGTTCGAGCCTTCCCGGGGACGAGTTATCTTTTTTTCACCCTTTTTTCTTTTCTTTTGGTTTTTTTGGCTGGCAATTTTGACCTTATTCTCTCTCCCTCTCCTCCCTCCTCCTACATGCTCCAGTGACCAGTCTCCCCAAAATACTGGACGACAAGAGCGTCAAAGGCAGCCAGCCATCCATTTGTTTTTCCACGCTTGTAACCTGCCCATACATCATAACCTGTCCTAGTTTCCCAGAAGGGCATGCATCACTTCGCATATTTTGCGGTGCTTCCCATGGAACAAGAACCTGTGCAAAATAGGTGGTTTAACTAAGCGAAAATCAGCAACGCCTATCATCTTCATCGATCGGGGATTGGAGATCTGCGTGGCCGATTGCAACGCCCACCAAACTTTTTCTTTGATGATTCTCGGCTGAGGAGTCTTATTCGCCGCTACCTCTCTTTGGGAATTTCGAGGCTGTCTGTGATGTCTGTGATTTGTGCGGGAGTGAGGGGAGTTCCAAGCTGTCGGGTCATATAGAGTTGGACGAAAGGCAAAAAAGGAAAAAGTTGGCGATCCTCAAGGTTTATTGAAGCCAAAAACGCTGGATTGCGAGTGCGAGAGCAATCCCTCCTGAAGCTCTTGAAGTGCCTTTCCAGTCTTGGGAATTTTCAATAGTGCTGTCTGAAATCAGTAATCAGGAGGTTGGAAGTTCGAGCCTTCCTGGGGACGACTCTTCTTTTTCTACTTTATATTTTTATATTTTTATATTTTTTTGGTGATTGATATTTTTTGTTCGATAAGTACACAAGTTTGCTAATTCAGTGGTCAAACACAGTTGCTCAGCCAATTTATAGCCGCGTGGCCTACTCCGTATATTCTTCCGATATTGGACTTTTCTTTTTGGCCAATTGGTACGTACACAGGCGGGAGTGGATCGCACAGTAAGTAGCACAGTAGTAAACAGAAAGAAGTACTGTTCTAGGAGAATGATATATATCGCGAAATGTCATCATCAAGAAATGTTATCCGAAACCTACCCGCTTATGCATCATCCTCTCGGCCCTCTACTTACATATAGACGACGAGAGCAACATATAAAGCTCCAATTTACAATAGCTGTGATAGCGTGCAAAGCACCAGATCACCGATTAAATACGATACATTTTACCCAAAAACTTGCAGGATCTGAAGCCAGGATATCTCCAGCTAACTACAGCGCTGCAAAGGGAGCCGCAGGTTTCCGTGTCAAACAGTTATTGACGATATTTATGCGGATAATAAATTTATTGCTCTAAAAGCGCACCGGAACTTTGTCTGACATATCTAGCAGCCCTGCAGTTTCTTTCATCCATCGTCGAGTACATCGACCTCCAGGTAGCGACTGCCGGACGGCGACAGCACGGACTCGTAGCGACTAGCATCGCGCAGGAAACCATCCTTCAGTTATAAACGGGATTCTGTCGTACCAAGCAACTAGTTATTTTGTCAAAGAGATCCGGATCTGGGGATGCCCCTATAGCACGAATTTGCAGTGAACAGTTCTGTGGTGTGGCAGAGAAGTCAACGTTCATGTACACAGAAAGAACCCATGTAAATGGCTGGACCCGGGTGCAGAAACAGGGTGGTCAAGTTCTCCTCTTATTACCAGAATCCTCTCCTGACAATGGGGCACTAGCCACTGGCCACCCTGCTGTAAGCTCTCCTCCTTGGAGCAAACCACTTGCCCGCTCTATGTCAGGGGTTTATTGAATCTATCGACTATGCGACGCAAAGCTTCTGATGAGAGTCTGGTTCAGAGTATGTTCATAACTCCTTTTAAGTTAGCATGCTAGAACTGGCTCATTCGTCGATATGATCTCTTCGAATACTCTGTAGTATCATCATGGTATCTTGGTACCGTAAAAGACGATAGAAATGTGAATCTCATGGGGAGGCGGCGTTGACAGCTGTAACTGCCTGTCCAAGGCTAATATGTAGAATTCATATCGCCATGGATACTTCATCTCAGGATGCAATCTCGATGTATCTGCATACAAAGGAGTGGGTGTAGTGGTTGGAGTTCCAACGTTGCCCAGGTGGGTTCGCTAAACTCACGTGGCCCGCATCCCAGCCCAAATATGCAAGGGGCTCTACTCTTGCGTCACTCTTCCTCCATGTGGCCCCAATCCACCATCAGTATCCAGCTGCAAGGCGCTGGATAGACCTGTAGAAAGCAATTATTGAGAAGAGAGTGTACTATGCCAAGTCAAAAGGCTATATTACTAGCAGTGATGCTGCTAGCAAGCTTTACTCTTTGGGCAGAAAGGCAGAAAAGGACAAATAACAGACAGCCAACCCAACCACCATCTCCTGGAGTGGTACAGGCAATAAAACAAGACCACATATTCCCTGGCTGTCTTGTAAAGCTTGGATGTTTTTTCTTCTCTAATAAGCTTTGAGATGATTGTGTTCCTGCATTCAGACTTCTGCTTTGTCTGGTGGTGTCATTCCACATGACTGCTGTCTTGGGCGCGTTTCTTTTTTGTCCTGAGCAGCTTCCTCTTCTCACTTCTCTCTTCTCTCTTCACTCCTCCATGTCCCTTCTTCACTTCTTCCTTTCTTTCAGACAGTCTTTTGTGCCCCATCATTGTTCTTCTCTACTGCTTGGCTGCTTAGCCAACGGTGTCCCCTCTTTTCTCTGGTTCTGGAGACCTTCCGCTCGTTCCCTTCGTGATGTTTGAATTAGGTTGACGCCGGATGGAATCGCCAACCTTCTGATACTGAGACCGTGGTTCTCGAGCGGATCCTAATTCTATCTACCTGGCACCTCATATGCTGGAATATATTTCACTCTTTTGCCCACGTTCTTCCGCGATGAAAACTAGCAATCTATAACGACACGTCTATGTTGAAGGTTTCTTTTGTGGAGGTTTTACGTGTCTGCTCTGCATTATCCTGCCCAGTGGACAGAATCACTTTTCAATTGTCATTCTTTACTTTATTCACTTTTATCACGCTCTCTTATTGCGATACCATTTCCAGTTGTCCATAATGTCACGACGCTCCTTCGCGTCCGCCTGGCGCATCGTCATTCTCTTAACATTCTTTTTATCCCTCATCCAGTTCTCCCAGGCAGGAGACTCGGTCCGGTGGATCTCTACGACTGACGCCAAGGGCAAAACGGTACACCTCGCAGACAACCGGAAACCTACATTGTACACCAGGGACTTTGGCGATTGTTTGGGCAGCTCTCAAGTTCATCTCACCAGGTTCAATGCTGCCCTCTATCGCGATAACTTGACGGTGGTGTTTCATTTCAAAGGGAGCACAACAGTTACGCACGAGAACTTGATGAGTATGTATATTCATGTAGCTCGCAGTCTCTGCAGTCCCAAGCTGACTTGTGGAACGCAGTGTACATCGGAGTTTTTGCATATGGCGAAAGCAGATTCGAGTTGACCTTCGACCCTTGTCTCGCAAATATGTATAGGTTAGGATCCCCCCGACCCCTAAATATTCGCTTAGCTAAACATAAATGCCGCCACGCAGCTTATGCCCCATGAACGCGAGCGTCCCAATAGAAGCCGAAGGGTTCATCCCCGTCTCTCCTACCGACATAGATACGATGCCTGCAATTGCAGGGACTATACCAGACTTCGAGGGCCAAGTCATCGCTCGTATGTTTGCAAATTCCACCCAGTCGGAAATAGGGTGCTATTCCTCAATAGTAACGAATGGCGTTACGCTAGCCCACCCCCGTACAGTGGGCTCGATTTTAGCTCTCTTCCTCTTAGCTGCTGTTGTCTCATCCGCAGCGCTGGCGATCTATGGCACAGATGTAAGTTCCGTGAGGAACCACTTTGCACACTCTCCATCCATATTTGTTGCGTTTTCGATATTGCACCATATATATTTTACTGGTGCCCTGTCGATGGACTGGCCTAGCGTCTTGCCAGCATTCTGGTCAAATTATGCCTGGTTTTCAGGAATGATATACTCTGAGAAGATGCAAAATTCGATTACTCGCGTTGCTGGGATTTATGGAGGAAAGAGCATCCTGGGTGCGGCAGCATCAGGATACAATAACACCAACGTCGGTGGTGGATATGACTCGTCTTCGATATATCGCGATTCTTCGGTTACGAGGGATGCTCTGCCAGGGACCAGACGCCTTTTGAAAAGACTCAGCCAAGATACGGCAAATACAGCTGCATCTGGCTTCTCTAATAATGCAGGAGGTTGGCATGGGTCTCCGGTGAGGGCCGGGCTTCCGCTTCCTGGAAACTACTCGGGCTTTCCCGGCGTACTATCAGTTGAACGTATCCCGGCCTCAAATGCCTTTTTAACCGGGTTATTTTGGTTCCTATCTCTTATCGGGTGTGTAGTGGTGGCTGTCGCCTTTGCGAAAGTGGCCCTCGAGATACTCTGCCGAACTAACACGATAAAAACATCCCGGTTTAATTACTTTCGAGCAAACTGGCTGTGGTTTCTCTCTGCAGCAGTGCAACGGACCGCCTTCATCGGATTCTTTATGATGACGCTTCTTGCGCTTTTCCAGCTCAGACTTGGAGGTTCTTCTGCAGTTCTTTCAATAGCTGGGACTGTGCTTTTTATCCTTTTCATCAGCATGTGGGGTAGTGCAGGTTACGCACTGTATTGTCGCTGGAAGGATGGCACTCTAATATTAGAGTCTGATCGACTGCTTCTGAAACGGGAAAGGTGTCTCCGCTTTCTCCCTTGGTATCGTGTCATGAGGAAAAGCAGTGTTAGTCTCGAGGAAGAACAAACAGCCCCATCCATCTCCTTACCTTGGTGGCGAATCTACTACCTCCCCTCCACTGCTGTTAACTCTCCTATCCATGAGGACGAAGGGTTTATGAAAAGGTTTGGTTGGCTTTCAGCACGTTTCAAAGAGAGCAAATGGTGGTTCTTCAGTGCTTGGCTAGTCTACGAGTTTCTCAGGGCAAGCTTCTTTGGAGCTGCAGCTGGTCATCCCATGCGCCAAGCGTTTGGATTGATTGTGATCGAGTTTATCGCTATGGTCTGCATCATACTTATGAGGCCATTCGAGTCTAACCGTCTGAACACTTTAATGGTCTACCTCCTTGGATTCAGCAAAATCTCAACACTGGCACTCTCCACGGCGTTTCATCCCCAATTTAACCTGAATAGAATTACAGCAACAGCAATTGGTATCGTCATCGTTGCTATTCAGGGAATCCTCACTGTTTGCTTGCTTGTTGTCATTGCTGTTAGCACGATCTCTACTTACATATCTCTCACACGATACCGTGAGGAGCCTTCGAAAAAGAAAATATCCGCGCTGGTACGTAGGAAATACATCGACCGTGTTGAGAATATTGAGAAGACGACCGATGAAACGCAGTTACCCGTTACTCCTGCCACTGAGAGCCCCAGGGAGGAGCCATCGTTCCATGTATCGTCAGTGAAGCGATATCCCAAGATTGGAGATGAGGAAGTCGATGAGATGGGCCGTAGGGTGGTACGCGGAACCAGCGAATTTGGAAGCGCAACTTCCCTCCCCAGAAAAATTGGTATGCCTTATGAAAGTCAGACCTTTGCCCAGTCACGCGGCAGCCAACGGTCACTTCTTCATCTCGACGGGAACAGAGACCGCTCTAATAGCTTTAGACGTCAGATTCCCAGTGAATTTCTGTGGGAGGGTTCGTTACGAACGGGCCACAGCAGCACGAGCCTGAAGGTGCCAGCGGTTCAAGAGGTTGATGAGCGGACACCGGAGATTGAAAATCGCCCAAGAAGGTCCGCATCTGCTGGCCCCTCTGCGGCGGGCTCGCGATTAGCTGCAAAATCAGCTGCCTCATTATAGGTAGCGGACTATCTAACCCTTGAAGACTTTGAGCTCGGTTGATTGACAGTATCATTTTGTCGCGTTGCCTGGAATGAATTTCAATTCACTGTTCTTGTTCATGCTCTCATTATTCTTCATCATTGTAAAGAGGGGCTGACTGTATCGGTTGATACCACCGTGTGTTTCTGCTAAATGTACGTAGTCAAGGTAATGGTTTATATCCATGACCGAAAGGCGTTTCAAGGCCGCTTGTACACAAAGGGAAAGGAATGCAAGGGTTGTTGTGGTTTCGATTCGCCTGCTTTCTATCATGTCTAAAGATGGATTTGCCTTTCTTGTACTATGTTAACCCTTCTAAGCCCCAATTTTCAGGGGAAGAAGAGAGGAATATGCTTATCTTTGCTTGTTTGTTGCAGGGGAGGGTTTCAACTAGTTACCTATGTAATAGGTACCTGCGAAGGAGAAAATAGGGGGAATTCAATTCCCCTTGATAAATAACAATAAAAGCTATCGAGTTGTATCTGATATTTTAGCTAAAGTGTTTAAAAAAAAATGAAAGTAACTCCCCCTTTTTATTCTTACAGATTTTCCTGTTTTTATATACATATTGCGGGATGATACAGGAATTTCAGGGGTTGTTAGGAAGTCATGGAATAAACATCAAACCCCAGCCTAGATAGAGCCAGTGAAATAATAAAGAGTGGATCTAGCATTGGATAACTCATTCTTCTTCCTCCCCTTACATTTCTTCTTTTTTTCGTAGATAGATAGATATATTATGCGCTGGATATCAAAGGGGGGAGGGGGGGAGGGGGGGGGGCCGGCTAAAAAGAGAAACATAAAGAAGAACCATGAGGCAATGAAGCGATGTCCGTCCTTCATTGAGACTTTTTATGACCCCCCATGCGCGCCCATCCCCCGGAAAGGGAGTATACATATGCAAAGACGAGGTTCAAAGGGGTTTTCCTTTTATATTAAAGACATAAAAAGAAGTTTCTAGATTAGCATGCGCTGTGAATAAAAAAGTTTCCATCCTCCCGGGCGTCTGTCTCCCTCTCTCCTTGCAGAAAAGGATTAGGGTTATATTTTACCGGGGGTGTTTGTTTCCCAGCCTTGACCTTTCAGTTTTTGTCTTGAGGGTTTATTGTTTATTTTTCCTTCATAAGATTCAGCCAGCCCCATCTCCCCGTTCCCCCTGTCCTCTTTGAAGTGGGGGAGGATGGAAAAGGAATGAGGAAACAAACATCAAGCAAGGTTATTTAGTCCAGGCTGGTTTAGGCATCACCGTTCCAGTTTGACAAGGGCTTGTAGAAAAGGATAAGAAAAAGAAAGCACACACACACACAAAATTACAGCAGAAAGATATCTGACAAGAAAGAAAAGCCTTATTGACATATATATCCCTTCTAAAACACCTTGGATAGCAAACAGGTTCACGGGTTTGCCAGAAGAACCGATTCTAGGGAGGGAGGGTTGCAGGTTGAGAGGTTGGCATGAAGGAGAAAAAGTGGGGTGCGATGTGCGCATTACTTCCATTCCTGGAAGTATTAATATAGCATGACAGCATTAGAACCTTGAGGGTCCTTAACACCCGGACCTCCTGTGTGCATTGGGGAACAGGCCTTTTTTGAGAGAAAAATCTCAAAGGCATGAGTGTTCCCCCCCCTCTCTCCCTTTCGTTCGTTGTTGGGAGATAAATTAAAACATTCTGACAGGCAGGAATTTGAGAGATTGGATTGAGACCCTCAAGAAGGACAACCAGAAGATTGAGCAGGGAAAAAAGGGTTGCGGCTGAACATTTTCATATGTCTGAATAATGAGTCTGGGTCATGTAGAAAGGTAACAACCCCTGTGCTGGGCTAGGTTTAAAGTGCGCATTAAGCAAGGCTTGTCCGGACCCGAAAGAATGGCGGGCCCTCGGAGAAAAGAAAAACGGTCGAACGAAATAAACAAAAAACTTTATCTGTAGAACACTCTTGCGCCCTCTTGTGTGCAAAATTGTGCAAATCCATGAAAAACCAAGGCTTTTTCCCTCTTGCATGGGTAGAGAGGATCAAGAATGTTCGATGCAACCCTAAGGGACAGTAACCCTTGAGGGGCGGCAGCGGCCTTGTCACAGCGACGAGAACCAAAAGAGACATCCTTGGGGAAAAACCAACAGCGTTACCAAAAACTTATTCGAGAATGAGCCCTGGAAAGTGTTGGATTTTTCATATATATTTTGCTGGGGGGCTGGTGTTTGACGTTTCTAGGCAAGCGGGGTTTCCCCTCAAGAGAGAGAGAGAGATTAAGCAGGGAGTAATCCCTCCTGGATATCCTGGTGGATGTGCAGCCCGAAGGCGAATATCCTCTCTGTGTTTGCAGATCCTAAGATCGGGTGATGTGGGACACCAGAAGTATTGAGGATCTGGGAATGTATAGTAATAATGGTCCCAAGTATAGATAGTGTGCTGCTCTGCCCATGCTAGGATATTCAAAAGGGTATGTGTATAGAATGTGTGACTCCCTCAGCTCTTGGGAAGCATGGTAACCTTTCGGATCCTATTTTCTGCTCACAGAGCTAGCTATTAACAATACCAGGTTGATCAGCTATATGTAGAGATGAATGAAAACCATCCCAGTCGAAAAAAAAACATTTCGGCGAATTTCTTTTCCCCTTTTAAAAGGGCTTTGGCATTTGTCAGGAATTGATGTTTTTGGAAATTTACCATCACGGTGTGATTTTTCAATGACTGCACCCATGATGGAGTTAAGAATATCCATGATGGGATGCTAGCTTATTAATAATATACGGTTATCGTTTCCAAATGATATCACTGTACGTGATCAAGTTTCCTTGGAGTATGGAACACGCCGTCAATTGGATATGCTCAAACGAGATGCTGGCATGTGCTGCAGGCTGATGATCCACGCTTTTTTCCCTCTCGCGTAGGTCTCGTAAACGTGGCATCGACCACAATCAGGAAGTATCAACGAACTCGAGCGCTGAGCGCAGCGGAAAGGTCAGATGTTCCGGCACTGGTCACCTTTTAGAGAGTCAGTCAGGAGGAGTGGATGGTTCATTGGAGTCCTTGAAAGCAAGTTTGTGAAGCCTGTCAGAAGCAAGACAATCTTGCTACAAAATGAGCCGAGGAATGATGTGCTGTGAAAACGGCCTGATTGGCTGGAAATACTGGAGCTGCAAGGTGATGAGCACCCCCGAAGATTATCCTGCAAGGCGGCAAATCGACGACTTTCCCAAAAGATGCACTGATGCATGGTAGTTTCATACCGCGATGGTTTTGGTCGCCAGGGAAGTGACCAACGGGAGATTCGATCAAGAGCCAGACCGATTCAAAGAGAGAATGAGGTTGGTTTGTTCGATCAAGGCAAAAGAATCACTTCACCCATGTCGTCATGCAATTTTTGTCAGGCAAAGAGACTTTTCCTTGCAGAAGCAACTTCTTCCCCGAATCAAAAAAAGGCCTCATAGTTGACATCGTGGACTGTGCCTCTTGGAGCCCCTCGACACTTCAATCGTGCAATTGATGACTGGCCGCCCATATGTATGTTGGTCGTCTGTCCTCGCACCCATCAGCGGCCTGGATCAAGCCAGGACGGCTTGAGGGTCCCACCCATATTTGGTGTGAGGGTTGGCAGACACAATGCGGAGCAATAACAGCATGCAGAGGGATTTCGTGTGTGCATGGGTTTTGAACATGCATACATTAGTTCCCTCAGCCACACTCGATTATTTCTCCTTGATTTGATGGGTTGGGGAATCGGGGATAATAAAAGGTCTAACATGGATTGTGCAGACGGATCCAACATCCCTAGAGGCAAGTCTGCAGAACCAGCACTAACTGCTGATCTGGAGGAGCCACATGTTCACCAATCTTCTGCACATATCGTATACGTATGCAATAATGCACTCATATTAAGGCACGAAAAGGAGAAGATGGTCAAGTGCTCCTTTCGTACTGCAGTCTTCATACTTACCGCCCTTCTGCTCATGAGGTCTTCGGCCGCACCTGTTGACCAGTATTTTGGCGCTCTCAAGGATTGCACACGTCGTGGGTGAGAGAACCAAGGGTCAAAGAACACAGAAAACTCCAGTTGCCGGGGAGCTTGTAAGTAGGTTGTTCATCACGCAATCCTTGTCCTCAAGATTGCCTATTAACCATATGCCTTAGCTCGCTGCAACCACAGCTTCGGCACCCACGCTAGATATCTACATTGTCGAAATGCCAGGAGACGTTATCCACAAGAAGTTGCTCTGGATAGCTCCTGCTTGTCCACCCCAACAATTGAGGTATAAAATTGGGGATTCCGCGGAAGTGCACCCCACAGTTTGCCTGGCAGTTCGCAGTTGCAAGAAAAGTCGCCGTCCGGACCCTTAGCCGTTGGGCCAGGTAGCCGTTGAAGATAGAAATTAAATTGTGCGCAGCGACAATGACGCCAAGTTGATGTGAAACATGGGTTAATAATTGACTAGCGTGTCTCGCTTGATGGGCAGAGCAAGACCCTGCAAGTGCACACTAGGACATCGCCGACATGGTCCTTATACGAGGTGAGAGAGAGACTGTATGCTTGCAAAAAGAGAGCAGCTATGAAGACATCATTGAGGTTTGAGGAGAACTGTTGATGGCTGAAGTTGATCAAGAGATGTGTAGATTTGCTCTGGATGCACTAGCCTTCTTTGAGCGGTAAATTACGGTAAATTCGTTTCAGAAACTCCACGCAGTTTTCTTCGCATTTCCGCGACCATTACCATGACGTTACCTTGGTACAGATCTCGAGGCCACGTGAAAAGTTGGCAGAAAAGCCTCGGCTCATCGATGCTCCGATACGAGGTTGGCTGCTTCATCAACCTCCTCTGTGATGGATGTAAATTGAGCAAGGGAGTGGGGGATAATCATCCCCTGGCTGAGAACCATGTTTGCGAGGGTCTCAAAGTCTCCTGGAGGACAGGATCATCCACAAGAACCAGGTATTCCTTTTCTTCCAATAATGCCAATCAACAGGGAGCTAATGTTGTGAGGAATAGGCCCGTCAACTCCTCGTCTTTTATTTTATCCCGAGAAGATCGAAGCATTTTAATCAACCGAGCCTAATGTTAATCTCCACGTGAATAACAGGGGTTGAAAAGCCTTAAGAATAGGCTTTGATGCTTGTTCAGTTCCGGAAAAAAAGACGATGTGCCACAGCAACGATATCCTTGCTTGATAGAGTAATAATTGCCATGATAATGACCCATTATCACCGAGCCTGCGGGCCAACCAAGACTTCTCCTGACATATTTCTTCCGGTCCATTGTCCCGATACTCAGTTTCGTGGGCAGACCGTCATGGGATGCCGACACCTTCATAGATCACTCGACCAACTATGGTTAACGCGATGATATAGGAGAGATTGCCGTCGCTGAGCAGATTCGCGATGGAGAATCTGATGCGAGTCCCCCTTCTAAGCTATCCGTTCAATCTGGAGATAGCTGCTACACCCTGTGACCCAGGTTTTTCTATCCATCTCCATGATTGTTGATCATGGAGGATTTCAAATCAGAATGTCGAAGTGAGGGAAGTCTGGCATATTTACCCTGGTCGTTTACTTTCTGCGTTATTGGGCAGTTTTGTTCCGCATTCTCTCGTTCGCTCTTACCCTGCAGGGATAATTTAAAGAAATTGTCAGCAACACAGAATAGTACAAGGACAGGGCATCGTTTGCGAGACAGGACATGGTCATATTCGTTCCTGGGCGTGGAGCGGCTGCATTGGCACTCCACGAACCATGTTTTATCCATGGGTATATGACTCCTTCTCTTTGTACAGGTTGGTTGCAGGAGCCACGAGCGGCTAAGAATTTTCCTCCAACAACTCTGTTTACCGCCAAATTAAAATGTTAACGCAACTATCGATGACATACATTCCACGTGGATACGATCTATGCTTAAAGCTATTGCTATCTTTGGAACGGAGACATGGCCTTCATGATCCTTTTTCCCAAATCGTTCGGGATACCAGCGCGGTAGCGCCTTCTCGAAGTCTTCGTGGAAGAAATTGCCCTCCACAAACATCGACAGACTTCATAACAAGTCCATAATCGGCTCACTCGGTTTCGACTGTTGCACAGGCGAACTTGATAGACGTAGCTCTTTACAATGTTTGGCTTGCGAGCTTATGGAGCAACGGTTCTCTAGAAATTACTTCCATTTATCTATTTTTGTCCGACATGTACCTCCTTTCACAAGCCTATTGTCTCGACTCCATTCTCTCCATCACGAGCAAGCTGGAGGGAGCAATAATGCAACGTCGTCATAATAATGCCTCCAAATCCATGACCCTGAGCAGAGCTTAATTCTCAGGGTTGTAGTTACATACTGGTATACAGAGTATACACCTACCTATCCATGATATACTTGGCTTTGAGTTTTGTCACCAACCAAAAGAAGAAGGTGACAATGGCCTCTGGTTTAAGCACCACCTGAACTACTCCGTACAGGATTAGAGATTCGAATGGAATAATGTGGCCCCTCTCAAACACAGCGTTCCGCACAAATTCTCTCTCCGAGAATCCTCAAGATGTCCTTCGCTCTTTATCCGAGATTGAGAAAAGAAGGTTATTGATTAGATCACCTGGCCAAGCAACATGAATGCCTGCACAGTTCGCCGCCGTAGTCCATCCCTTGCTCCTTGCAGCCTGCCAACCATTTCACTTTCGGAGAATTCAGTCGCGCCAACAGGACGCCAGGCAGAATAGGAGGACCCATGTGGAGGATCTTATTGGTGGGCCCCGCAGCGTTGAGTTCCAGGCTCTCCAGCCTAAGACGCCAGAAAGTCTGACGGACCGTGGGCGGGCGGGCACTCGCGAGTCAAGTGCAAGCCCAAACACGCGGGATGATCGACCCCCATGCGACATTCATCCACACCAAACGCCACCTCGCGCTGGTTGCCGCAATGGCCACTTCAAAGAAGAAAAACAAAGGAAAAAGAAATACGGGCCTGCATATTGTTACGAGTCCATACGGCCATGGGAAGTGTCTTGGCAAAGTGGCAGCAGCATGGGTCACAACACAGCTATCACTTTTATGCAGTTTCTTATTTCGTGATGTGCACATTAGATGAAACATGATATTCATGCAAATCAGTGAACTGGGTTTCAACTTTCGAGGCCAGAATGAAGATCTGTGCAGCATGGTGAATCATTGGTGACGATCCTGACCACTACCCTTGTGGCTTGAATCCTTGAGATGATTGAGTTCCTCTCGCTGCCAGCCGAAACTGGATGCTGGAGGCGGTACCGAGTCAAGAACATTATGATTGGTGTACCAAGAAGTACCAACTGGCAAACCCGAGCTTTGGGAACTTGATGTGCCGTTGATCGACACAACTCCCAGCCGCATGCAACACAGCATGCATAACTAAATAAGCGAAGGCAGAGCTGAGATGACATATTATTGAAGGATCAAACAATGGGGCCATTTTTACAGCTGTGGATTTCATTGGCTCGAAGTCAGGTGTTTCGACTGGGTACGTGCGGGTTGGAGGGTAATCGTGTCCGTCAAACGACACATTTTTCTGATACCTGGCCCATCTAAGGCCATCTTGCGAGAAACGACATCGACTTATCTCCACCCCAATTCAAAGGACTTTACGTTGCATTGTCGCCGCTGGGGTCTGGCAATCACCTTTCTTTGATTGGTCAATATTCTCCTCGGGAATATTCCACCATTCAAAACACGCCATAAATTATTCAGGATGCGGAAGATGCTGCAGATACTCCCACTAGACTCAAGTTTAGCAAGTGAGACATCAAAATAAATAGGCACTAACCATCCTCTGCATGAAGCGAGAAGCGTGTGATTCGTGATGTTAGGCTCCTCGCGATCCCAGGCTTTGCGACGGTTCGAAAGTTAGGCATAACTTTGAAAAGTCCCGACACGATGGCGTAAAGTCTTCGGGTGTCTGGGCACACACCTTGGTACTTCTGATGTCGTATCCGTTTTTCCAAAACTGTTGGGCCACTGGGATAAGAACCCACGACCTTTTTGCCCCTGATCTTTCCGCAGTTTGTGGAATGGCGGTTGTTGCGGGCACTTCCCCGTTGCAACAATGCTTGATGGGAGCTATTTACCCGGAGGCTTTTGCAACATTCCATCCTTCTGACAATATGAGATCAACAAGCGGTTGCTTCTCCGCATCTCAAAAAGCCAGCATGAGCGGTTATCGGAGTTATCCCCACCACCACGCTAGGGCTTTTGTCAGGCGATGACGAGAATGGCTAGAACCACGCCTGTCGCGCCCCTCAGCAAGAACCACTTTCGAGCGATCAGACCTCACCTCACGCCTTGGCGAGACCCGCTGATTTACCTTTGGCAGATTTTCAAATAGCTTACCACGAAGACGTTCTCCTTGGGGAAAGGGATTTGTTGGTGTTCTCGTTGACCCTTTATATTTTGGTCCAAGCCAAACCCCGATCTTTTGATTTGTTACTGGTAACCCAAGAATATATGAAACTCGGGATATGGACACGAAGTATAAACTGCATTTATGTATTTGCCATTATTTATGATTATTCACCGAAAAGAATTGCGTGCTGACAATGCTCTGGAGCACAAGAAAAATGAATTATTGCTTATCAAACATTCTCCCTCTCCATTAGACCTAGTACAGGCGTAAAGATAAACCAAGCCAGCGAATGATCACGCTGAAATTTGTGAAGTTAATTGTTTTTATATTATTTTAGAGTTTCCACGACGATCCGCCAGGATGAAGGATTGCCATATTCGGTTACCCGCAACGCAGTAATGTATATATGTAGGCTATAACAGCAGCATATATAACCGAAGAAGCCTTTTTTCCCACTAATAAACTAGCTTTAATGTTGGTTGGACGCAAAGGAACATTTTCGGCGGATAGATCCATTTTCCCATTTACGTGGGAGCGTTACTTCCCGAGAGGCCAAGGCTCGAAGGCCACATCTATGATCTCGAAGACTCAAAATATAGCGCTAAAATATGCACGAGGTTAAAAATGGCAATATACTTTTTCTGACTGGGTTCTTTTTTTTTTCGAAGGAGATAAAGCTTGCTAATCTGTCCCTTTTTTCGCCTAAAGTCCGGCGAAAAGCTTCAAAAACTAACGAAGGATTCGTAATTGGTTTTCCATTTCTGTGGGGGATTTCTTTTTTTAAACTTCTGTAGTACTGCTACCTTACCCCTCATGTTCCTCGGCGGCGGTCAGATATCCCGTTAACTAAAAAAATCGAGCGACTTTGCCAGGGGGACCCGAGGGAGGGTTCGTTTTCCTTTTGGGCTAATTTAAATCCCATTCTCCCACGTGGAAGCGGAAGTGGGGGTGGTGTGTTTACGCGAGGCTTCGATTTCGATTGCGGAAAGGTGTCAATAAGGGATCAATATAATACAAGAGTGTTGTATTGAGAATATCAGCGGGGACTTTTTTTTTAAATAAAAAAATTGAAATATTTTGTTTTGTAGATGCAAGTTGACATGTAAAAGAAAAAAACCCACGCGCGGAAACGTTGCGATGTCTCCGACTCATGATCCAGCTTCCTTGCAGAAGATCATCCCGTCAGCCAACTGAGCCAATAGGTATGAAAGATCGTCATTATTAATATTGGCGAGACCGTGAGAGATTTGAAGAAACTAGAAATTCTGTGGCTTGACAAGTTGCATCATAATGATGCGGGCAAGCCTTTGAGTTGGGAGAGTTTGTCCTTTTGCTGTTTTAGGGATTTTTAACCTCGTCGAAAGAAAAGGGGGGAGAACGCCAAGTTGTCACACAGATCTTCTTTGAACACGTTTTACGCGTACCAACCCGGTGGTGCAAGCACTTCAAAAGCAAAGTGCGGACTTCACTCCGCCGTGGCTTGTGCAGCTGATTACGCAGCTTAAAGGCTTGGTTTTTTATGAATTGGCAAAGAAGCGAGAAGTATATTCTGGCGCCACAACTAAAACACAACAATCAGGATGATCGCCTGAATGTTCGAAACCATTCAATCCACGGTACTCTGGGATTCATGAATGGGATAGGCGGCGAACCACAACACGCCAGCGTCGAGGATTTGGTCTCCTCGTTTGGGGATTTGTGTCACAAAATGCGATCAGATCGAAAGGCCCCAGCGTTCTGGGTTGTGGATGACCACGCCAACTGACGGATCCTTTCAACCGCAAAACCCGGCCCTCAAACAGGTGGGGGAGACTTTTAACAATAATCAGCTTCGCACAAGTGCCGTGATCCCCCGCTCAAGCGTCAAGAGGCTGATCCTGCCTTGATTTGCGACCAACCCCAGCCCTCAGTGCTCTCCCTTCCGGCACCCGGGGCTCCATAAAACGTGCTTGGGGGCTGGGGGATACCACCCAAGGCTTGAGCTGCCCAAGCCATCATCATCGAGGAAAGGACTTTAAAACCTTGAAGATCGGTCGGGTTGGGGATGGGCCGCGCCATAATTGTGCACTTTTCCAAGAACATCCGTTTCAGTCATTGAGACTCAGAGCTGAAAATGTGACGAAGTATCTCTCAATTCTGAGCCATCGACTCGACAATTGTCCATGTGCACAGTGCACACACGTGGGAGAAAAATGCCGGGTTTACATTCGGAACATGGTGATCAAACAAAACGGCTTCGCCCCCCAAGGAGGCCCAAGGGTGATGTGGCAGCATCTCCGAGCCTCAATCCCCACATGTCTCCTATTTTGCCGCTCCACTTCTGCGAAGTGGGAGTGGAGAAAGCCTAGAACATCGCGATCATTATTTCTCGATTTTCCTGATCCAAAATTCTCCGAACCGCACTTTTTTATTCAATGGAGTAGGCGGAAATAGCCTCTGTTTAACGCGTATATATACTTCCATTAGCAAGAACAGAGGCAACTTTGTCTGAGATGCGGGATGAGAATGGCAGGGATCAAAGCAAGGCTAACACCGATGCACCTTTTGGCATTTTTCTATTCTTTCTCCTTGGATCTGCAGGAGTTGTTTGTGATCCTAGTCGACCTGGATGGCCGCGCTAAGCCAGATGCTTGGGCGATTGTCCTTGCCATGTCACACAATCCCAGAGTCCCAAGAGGGCGCAGGATATCCCTCTATCTTGATCGTGCTATTATTACACCGAAACGATGGTCAAATAGGGATCTTCCTTGACAATGTTGCCCATCAAGCACAAGAGAGAGAGGGAGCGGTAGTTGATCATACTGTAATCTACTCTGTATCCAACCCTGAAATGTGATTCACAAATTACTAAACTTACACGAAACTAATTTGCAAGACACGCAGATCAGCCTCGCACAGTCCAAGCACAATAGCCCCGTAATTTTCAATTCGTAGCTGCACGTGACAAAGGTACTCGTACTCTATGGTACACTAAAGATAGCTCGAGGCACGGGTATCAGGACTTCCGTCACAATGGGATGTGCTGATCACGGGCCTGATGCTAATCCAACCTCCACGATGTTCTCGCCAACTGCCGGCTTCTCGTCCCACGCTGCCACTGCGCAGTCTTCAGTCGCTTTAGCCGCCAAATATCGCTGGAGCTATCGAGGAACCTATGTCTGATGAGAGGGTGCAAAGGAGAAATGGGGTATTCTTCAGAGCTGATGTTATTGTGTCGGTGACTTTGTCCCCCTCCCCACTCCCCTGCTGCCCTTCCATGCTGCTTATCCAGATTTATATTGCTTGCCTAGCCCTGACATCAGAACCGGAGCCAAGATTAGTCAGATTCGCCAAGAGCAGGGATGCTGGGAATAGGGGGAAATTTGGATCTGATTTGGGGAATGGGGATTGGAGAATTAATTGGGGGCAGGGTGTGGGCTAGATACAAGCCAGGATCCACAAGCCCATGGTTAAAAGTAAACGGTTCTCATGGGATGTTGAGCATCATCGTCCCGTCCGCTGTTGGTGTCCTGTGGATCTGCGCTAAGGAGGGTAGGCGGATCTTCGCCTGACCTTCCCTGTGCCCTCCCTCTGGGCAGACTGGGCGTCACCTTTCGGTAAACAGAACCAGTCATGCCAACCCATTGTCGTGTGTCGACTCCCTGACACTCATCTTTACCGGCTGCGGACAGCAAGCAACAAAAAGTCCATAATTATAGAAATAATCAGCAGCCAGCTGGATCCCAGTACCACACACCACACCAAAACCATATATACATCAGGCAGCGCTCTCTCTTCGGTAACAGGTTACCACCCTCCATTCTTCGGCTACAAAATGCGCGTGTCGAAGCATTGAGCTTGGGTCCAAACAATGGCAGATCACGCCTTCAGCCACGAGTCATGTGCAATGAACCACTACTGGTCCATGGACCACAGCCGGCTGCTTGTGGGAAAGGAATTATCCACAGGACCAAAGTTACACTTTGCCTTAGGATCAACCACGAGGCACCTGAAGTTACCCTAGCTGCTAAGCAAGTTAGCATCACCAACCGGGGGTTTGGTAGGCCACGATTTTGGCGAGAGCCTAGCTTCCTAAGCCGCCAAACTAACAAGGATTAATTCCCAGTTGCTGGCTTTTTCCACGTTCCCCGTTACCACATACAAGGTTGTTACAGCTCCTGTCCTTGTCAAAGCCCGCTCTGTGAGTGAGGGTCCAAAGTTCCCCGACCGTCTGCACGGGTTGTTAGCAGCATTAGTGTGGACTCGAAGCAGAGCCAAGAGGGGCATTGTATCCTGTCCAGGCTGTCCCAAGCAGTATCAGTTCTGCAAGATGGTCGAGGAACGGACATTATTTTGGATAATCTTTCGAGTCGAACTAAGAACGGTGGCTTCTCCATGGGACTGGTTCGGCTGTTCGAGAAGCCCTCCCCCCTTCCTCTCCACGAGCTGAATCGTCGGTACCGGTACGGTACTGGGGAAAGGCGGGTGAATTTCGACGAATCACTTGTTGATGCTAAGAATACCACGACAACCTCGCTGCTCTTTGCCAATTTGATCACCCTCACTTGTCCCAGCCCTTCTTGCCTTGTCTATTATTATGACCTAAGTTATCGTGACTGTCCAGGTAGTTCCCCCCCGCTCCTTTCTGGAAGATCTTTTGGCTCTAGTGCTTGCGGTTCGGTTATCCCTGTTGGGTTAAAAGGTTCCTAAATACCTAGTCAGCAATCCATCATGGCCGATCTCAGGATTATTCTGTTGGCCCAAAGAATGCTGTGGATTGCTCCCTTATCCCCGTATTAGTCTATCACATCTCCCACTATCTGACCGCTCTGATCCCTTGTCGGGTGTTTCATCAGCTTCTTGGACTCTCTGCTTGTCTGTGCAGTCAACCTTCCAACTTCTCCCCTCCACCTCCTGCCATATTGCTTATATTCTATCGCCCTTTCCTAAATCGCTTTTGATCACGGGTAGACTCAACCTGCACCACAAACCACTCTCTCCCAGTTACTGCTTCACTGTGTAGCAAAGATGAATCTCGCACAGCTGGTTTGCAACACCAGCTCTGACACCTTTCGATCTTCCTCCCCCTCATACACACAATCATCATCTATCTCACGGAACAAGCGTCAAGCACCACCCCTTGAGCTTCCTCCCCTCTCAACCGTGAACCTGTACTTGGACCGCCGCGCTTCGGCTATATCAAAATCTCCCCAGGCTCCTTTATCTCCGCCAGAAGAACCGACAAAATACTCTCTTCCACCCATCTCGAGTCTTCTACAAACAGCTGATAACATCTCACACATCCATGTTGCAAGTATGATAAACTTATGTCCCAAGTCTCTGGAAGAATCTCTTACTAACAAACAATTAACAGAGAGACAACGCCCAAATCCACTTCCCCACAGCGATCTAGGACGCTGTTCACCAAGTTATGGCCAAAATAAAGGCCCCATTCAGCGGGAGAAAGTAATACTGCCTCCAACTCCTCCTCTACGGCCTGGTTCTGTTTTCGACGGAAAGAGACATTCCCCATCTTCATCTTCTGCACATTCTCCCATATCCGTTGCCAGTTTGACAAACAACGGCTATACAGGCAATACAGAAGCTTCTTTGCATCGCAAAATCTCACTCGAATCACTCCCGCCACATTCCAGCCGGTCTTCTATTTCACAAATCTCACCAGTCTCATTACCTGACCGACCCCATACTTCTTCCTCGAGCGCCACCTCAGGACCCTTCATTTCACCAGTGGAACCACCAACAAATTCGTTAGACTTCTACCGGCGAAAATCTCATCTCCCTTTTCCACAAATCTCGGATCCAATGTCCCCTGGTACACAGCCTCTCAGTCATCTAATCGTCTCTCTCGGAAGTCCTGCGTGGCAGCAACATCACCACTACTTTCCTCCATCGAATGCATCTCCATACCCACAGAACCACGACAGATACATCTGTCGAACCTGCCACAAGGCATTTTCTCGACCTTCTAGCTTACGGATCCATTCCCACAGCCACACCGGCGAGAAACCCTTCCGGTGTCCCCAGGCTGGATGTGGCAAGGCGTTCAGCGTCAGGAGCAACATGAAACGCCACGAAAGGGGCTGCCATACTAGCAAGGCTACGCAGTCCGCCATGGTAAATTGATAATATGGACACGGGCAAACCAAAACAGCATCGGCGCGGGGGAGCAACGCAAGATGATCCATCTAGTGGACATGAACCGGTGGATTATAACGGTTGACGCACTAGTGCAGGATATCTGGACAAACGGAAACAATCATCCTTGCAAGCAACGACTCGAAGATTTCTTGATGCCATCCGACAGTTCCACACCCCAGGATAATCGAAAAAAGGGTCATCTGCTAAATACAACCACCGAAGGAGGGAAAGGTTGTGGTTGATAACAGCTGATATTATGAGGCTTAAAAACGTCAAAAGCCATTCCCCAAGAACTTGAGAAATCCTCCTCTCGCATCCTTTCTCGCATTTAATTTAAGCGGTTATTTTCATCATATTTCTGGCTTTCCGTTCCAGGACCCACTTTATCACCAAAACTTTCCGAAGGGGTGACTAACGAACATTTTCCTTTGGATGAGGATCCCAAAGGGATCATTTATCCTTCAACCCCTTTATGCCCAGCTAGCTGGGGCTATCGCTACGTCATCGGAGTAGCTCAGTTGGTTCAGGGGCTCATATTCTCCAACAATACCAAGCGGAAAACAGGCTAGGGCGATCTTTTTTTTTTTTTCGATACATTATGCGTGGCACATTTACTCTTTTTTTTCACACATCCAACGTCGATTTGAATGGCGTGTTTGGATTTATTCGGAGGGCGGGAAATGGCATAGTCCTAGGGGCGTCTTGGTACATGGTTTAATTCTTAGTGTTTTCTATATATTTTTTCTTTCTCTCTTGTCGGTCTTGGGGCTCCCTGTGTATTAGCATACTTACCTTATTTGTCTGGACATTTTTTAAACCTTGGGTTTTATATATATCTTTATTTATTTTTTCAAGCCACGGAATACAATTTCTGACTCCACTATCAACTACCAACTACTTCTGTTATTTTACCGACTTTTTATTTTATTTTGAACGCATTTGTGTCGGTGGTCCCGAATTCTTTTACCTACCATTCGAATTTCGCTATGGACTGTCGCGCAATATTAAGCCGCTAACTAGGAGGGAAAACATGTATGAGGAGATACTCGTAAAAACCACTGGCATTCTAACTTCATAAGATAATAAATAAACATCGTATATATATGCCAAGCAGCCGTTATGGGCATTTTCGCGTCTCAACCCATCCCTTGTATATATAGTTCCGCATAAGAGCGGACGGAGAAAGAGCGTATTTCCAGTAACCTCGTATAGACAGACAATCATACTTCCAGAAATATATAAACCCATCTTCAGTTCTGCGTGAGAGCGATCGTGGATGGTGTAAAAAGGTCGTAGCTCATAAGAATCAAAAAAAAGGGGGGGAAAGGAGCGGAAAACATAGCGGGGAAGCTGATAAAAAAAATCCAAGTTGCATCCCATAAAAAATCTAAAACCGATGAACAAACCTTTTTTAAGCATCCAGATCCAATCTTTCCAAAAGTCGATCGAGTTTACCGAGTAAGATCTGATAATTCGCCGCGTCTCTTGCGAACTCGTCGCTTGCGATTTGGCCATCCAGCGCCCTGAATACAGGGTCAAGATTTTCTTCGTTCTTTGCGGTGATGGCTGCCTGCGGTGAGCCCGTGGTTCTTCCAACTCTGCTGTCGCCGGTGAGATCGACACCCTCGTCTTCAGGGGTTTTGGATCTTGAAGCAGAGCCCCGGTTAGGTACGTCCAATGTCGCCTTAGAGGGATTGACTTCCGCAATAGCGACGGTTTCTCCTGCGTTAGCGTTTGTGATCTCGTCGATATCTTCCTCCATCATCTCATCGAGCCCCGCGTCCTCGAAACGCAGCCGGAATCTCTCGCTGAGATAATATCGGATATCGTCTATCAACTCGATAGAATCGGTCGCTTGACGTTTCTGGATCCGCTGGGAGGATTCGAGAACTAGCTCCTCAAAGTCAGGCAAATCGATATGTGTTTCGAGTCGGTAGGCCAGAAATCGAGCAGAAAACTCCTCTAGCCTTTGGACGCGGGTTAACCAAGCTGCGCGGATGATTTCGTAGACGTCGATCGCTTCCTCCTCATCAACATCTTCCTGGCCTTGCCCCTCTTGAGCGCCAGGTGAGTTCTTGATCTTTTGGTTGGTTTCTCCTGGATTTGTCATTGTCCCATTCCCGAGGGTACTAATTACAAGCGCCGCTTTTGATTTTAGCTTCTCAATCAGAAGAAGATCCGATGCAAATAGTACGTCCACGGCCAAGGGTAAGGGGATATCGGCTTTCTCAGTATATAGGTATGTAAGGACAATCTCTAATACCTCTGGAGAGCAATCCACGCGAATTATCTGCAGATAATCATCTGTTGTTCGCGCTTCGCGAAAGCTTGAAGAGAACATGACGAGAAAAAATTCTGAACGGAGAAGCATAGCTCTGTGCGCCGGGAAGAGTATCGACTTCTGCTGCGGCCCAGCAGTCGATGGCATACCGGACTGTGAGGTGGGGCCGACAGGAATTCCACCACTATCTTTGCGGATGTGGAGATTTTCTCCCTTTATTACCTCCTCGGTAGACTCAGGACCCTGAAAAATATGCTCGTCTGCCTGAAGCAGGACATCTGCAAAAATTCTGTTATTGCGATCCCACTTGACCTCGCTAGCTCTGCTAGTTTCGACGGTCAGTTTATGCCTCAGCACATTTTCACGAAACCATTTCTCCATCTGATCACAACCCTTTTCAAGCTCATCCGTTCTTCTCTGCCTCGTTAACCTTCTATCTCCGCTATTCAAAATTGTGTCCACAAGGCCAGATAGTTCCAAGTGTTTCGCAATCCGGTCAACCCCAGCCAGCATTTCCGACTCAGTGTAACCTGTACCAGGACCTGACCTCAATTCCCGAGGGGCCTCGCCAAAATATAGATATCGAATTCCTGCACTGAAAGCTTGAGGTGGAAGCGAACTTGGCAGTTTCCATGTAGTCGATTCTGGGGCGATCGAAAGTTTATTGTGAAAGTATGGAGAACGCGCAGAGAGGATGAATTTATGCAGACGGAACGATTCATCATCGGCGGTGACCACGATATCCGACGTCTGAGGGTGGTCCCTCGACAGAAGTGATGAGATATGGGCTGCGAAAGGTTGTAGAGGGTTGGTTGACTTTGAATAATCGTATTTAAGCAGTAGATTCCGTATCCTGTCGTTCAGGGCATTATACAGGCATCTACAAAGCAAACATGTGAGCCAAGGCCTTTATTTAAAGGTGATAGGGAAATCGCAAGGGGTATTGAGCACCTTTCGCCCTGAAAAGTGTCTCGCTCACACAAGGCACCAGAATCAAGGAGAAGTTGCACAACTTCATAGTGTCCACAAAGACTAGCCTTTGGGAATTTGTTATTCTTCTAGATCTCGAATGCCAAAAGTGCAGACATTGCGCAACGTCCGCCACAGTTGCTTCAGTAGGCACAAATGGACAAGTACAGTCACTTACTAGGATCAGTGGGGTGCAGTCGTAGAGATCTCTAGCATTGATGTTGACGCCTTCAGTGATCTTCTCCTGACACCCCTTCAAATCGCCCCTTCGACAAGCTTCGCAAAGCTCATGAAATGGCTCGCTGAGGTCCAAGGGGTTATCCTCCTTGAGCTTTCCAGCTTCGATTAATTTGCGCTCATTGTGCAAGCTTGTCTCCAGCTGGTCTTTTCTAAGAACCGAGGCCATGCCGATAGTAAAACGTAAAGATTAGCAACGGCTGGATTCGCGAGAACAACCGTACCTATATATATATATATACAGCAATGTTCAGGCAGATGGCGAGATGGAGGGCGGGGAGCTTAGTCATGACTCATCAATCCTGGGGGACGAAACTAAGTTAGCTTATCGATAACGGTCACGTGGACACCTTATCGCCGCGACCGACTTAGCCCCGGCCGTATTGGGAATAGTTGCCAAGAGACGGCAATATCCACACCGCCTTCCTAAAGAAGCTAACTATGTACCCTTGTCCCCGTTGCTGCGCAACCATCCAATCTAAACATGGAGCTTCTCTGGGAACTGACTATGAGCCGATTCGATCACCTTTTTCTGAACCACCTTCACGCCTTTCGCCAGTCATTGCGGCACGCAACAATACTAACATAAGCAGGTTGTTTTCGATATTGGCATTTGGCCGGTATCCTTTTATTCCGTCTTCTGCGATTCCATTTGTCACAACAGAAGTTCACCATGGCGATCGCACTGGCGGAGGCGGACAAGTACGAGGTTCTGGAGAGAATAGGTATGAATTATTGCCAGTGCCACAGGCTCTACGCCGGATTCTAATGTCTTGTAGGAAGCGGATCGTTTGGAATAATTCGCAAGGTGAAAAGGAAATCAGATGGCTATGTATGTTTTACCCTCGTCTTGCTTGTCTGTCACAATGGCGGCTAACCTGCGCCCTGATAGATCCTCTGTCGCAAAGAGATCAACTACGTCAAGATGACGCAGAAGGAGCGCGAGCAGCTCACGGCAGAGTTTAATATCCTAAGCTCCCTGCGACACCCCAACATCGTCGCCTACTACCACCGCGAGCACCTGAAGATGTCGCAGGACCTATACTTGTACATGGAATATTGCGGAGGAGGTGACCTGAGCATGGTCATTAAGAATCTGAAGGCAACAAATAAATACGCAGAAGAAGAGTTTGTGTGGCGGATGTTTGCACAAATCGTTACGGCGCTCTATCGATGCCACTATGGAGCAGCTCCTCCTGAAGCGGGCTCAAACGTGCTTGGACCAGCGCCCACCACGAAACCTGCAGGATTAAAAGGGAAACAGGCCCAGGTTATGATTCTGCACCGCGATTTGAAGCCTGAGAACAGTAAGTTGCTGACTTGTGATCTTGAGGGCTTGGATGGCTTTGGTTGCTAACTACTGGATGATGGCAGTCTTTCTTGGGGCGGATCAAGCGGTAAAGCTGGGCGATTTCGGTCTAGCAAAGCTGATGCGATCTCACGACTTTGCCTCGACTTACGTTGGCACCCCGTTCTATATGTCACCTGAAATATGCGCGGCAGAGAAGTACACTCTCCACTCTGACATCTGGTCTCTTGGCTGTATCATGTACGAGCTATGCCAGAAAGAGCCCCCTTTCAATGCGCGAACACACATTCAGCTGATCCAAAAGATCCGGGAAGGAAAGTTTGCGCCATTGCCAGACGTATATTCCGCAGAACTCAAGGGTATAATCGCTAGCTGTTTACGAGTGAACCCTGATCACCGCCCTGACACGGCTGCTCTCTTGAATATGCCCGTCATTCGGTTGATGCGAAAGGAGCAGGAGGTTGTGGACATAAGCAAGTCATTGCGTTCTCGGGAGGAAGTTGCAATGCAGAAGATGAAGGAAGTGGAGCAGAAACTTGCTCGTCTTGAGAAAGAGAAAACCGCCATGAAAGTTGAACTCGAGAGCACTGTTCGTCGAGAATGGGAGGTTAAGGCGCGGCTGGAAATCGATCGCCAAGTTCAGATTGGGCTTGAACGACTTCGAAAACGGTTTGAGAGCGAGGTTCAGGAAAGAGTAGCATTAGAGCTGGAGAAGCAGATCAAAGAGAACGAAGACGCATCTCGTCAAGTCGAGCTTGACGGTGCCTCTTCTGTGGGAACCGGTGACGACGACGACTTCCCTTCGTCCACTGATCTCAGCGAAATATCTCTCGATTCTTCCCCTACCCCTGATAGCCACAAGGTGCCAAAGAAGGTCACAAGGACACCTTTTTGTCGCTCAAAGACTACATCTGGTTCCCCTCATGATATCCAGATGGGTGAACCTTCACCAATGTCGATTGCCTCTTTGTCATTATCGCCTCGCCGCACTGCTGCCACCTCGAGAAATATTTTCGCTGAAGGCGCAAGAAGCAACCCCAAGTGGGAACCAACACTGGCATACTCAGACGACGAGGATGACATCCCTGACCTCCCATCTCCGACACGGCCGAAGGTCAAATCAGACCCCTTCAAAGCCCCTAACCGACCTTTACTCCGACAAAATACTACTGCGATGATGCAGAAACTGAGCACACAGCCAAGCCTATTTCCGTCATCGTCTTCCAAGTCAGCGGGCCATCATCCACACCTCGCTCATTCGCCATCCCATGCTGATCTGCGACACGCGGCGGAACAGAAGCCAAAGTCGCCCCACCGTTTGTTGTCGAAGATTCCCTCGTGCACCAATCTTGCGCTAGAAGGCGGATCTCCAACACGGAAAACGGCTGCAAAAGCGGCCAAGACAAACACAGGAGGCGATGAGATGTTCAAGGCCGTGATGCAGCGAAACATGGGTGGCCGCACTTTGGTCGAGCTCGCGCAGGCTAGGGCAGGCGGACGACCGATTGAAGACGTCAAACGAACATCTGGTGAATCAAGAATCCCCACAACGGCGACCGCAACCAAATCTCTTGATCGGGAACCTCCGGCGACATGGGACCCTGAGAGAGACGAAATGCCTAGCCCATTCCTGGCCCGCGGGAAAATCATTCGCAATCTGAGATGAGAGGGATGTAGCACAGCTATCTCCGGGTCGTTCAGGCATCCTGGAATTGACTTGTGAAATGGCGTAGCGATCAGTCTTTTTGTCTTGATTTCAGGACATTCTCGGAAGTATCACTTACCTCCAGCCTTACATTGTGTATCTCTTCACATACTACCAATACCCTGTCTATTTTCTTTCTATCCTCTTTTATTCCCTTTTCGTGTCGCTGCGCTCAGCTTAAGGCGCTTTTGGGTTGTTATTTCTAGGTGTTTGGATTAAAGGGGCAGGCGTTTTGGACAAGGCATTTACACGGAGTTTTCCTAGCACACATCCTCTCTCTCTTTCTCTCTCTCTATTTTCTGTCCCTCATTTTTTGGAGCCCCATCCTGGAGGGGGCTTGCATTCATTTATCTCTTATATCGTGATCCTTGGACACGATGTCGTTAATCAGCCATTCGTTACTTCCTGCCTACTGCTGCTGCTTGCTGCATTTGTATTGGTGCAATTCTCTATGAACCCAACCCCTCGTCAGTCATTATCCTTGGAAACTTATATTTTTCCTTTGTGTGTTTAGCCCGGGGGGCCACATGTTTCAGTGGAGCGGTGGTTTTTGCTATACATCTTCGGAGGTTCTTGTTTCCTCTTTCCTCCGCGCTGCTTTTTTCATCCCCTGGGCCTCTCGTTAAGTTCATTTTGCATATTCTCATGACCAATTGGACAAAGTGGTGAGGCCACACACATTACATGCAAAATGGGACAGGCTTCGGTGAGGCCCGCATTCGAGGTGTTTTTGATATATTTGTCTTTCCCATCCCCCAATGATGAATATGATGTGTGCTAGTGGGCGGGTTTCCCTCCTGATGGCCGTTTCCTTTTTTTTTTTTTTTCCGGTACATAAAGAGTACGGGTATACATACATAACCACTTCCCCTGGCTGGTTTCCTTTTTCCTTATTTCTTTTTCTTTTTCTTCTTTTTCTTTCCCCTTTTTTATTTCCTACTATTATGGCTTTTTTTTCTTTTTTTCTTGATTAGAATTAGGGGACAGACATGTTAAAAAGTAAAAATTACATTGTCTTTTAGGTTATTCAGATTTCCTTCTTCGTTTTTGCCCTCTTCTATTCCCTTTTTACTTAAAAGTGGGTTTAAGTCGCTGATTGTAGTAGGCTCATTATAATGGAAAGCTTGGGGATGGATGGATCTTCCAGAGTATCTGGAGGAGGGAGGGAGGGGGGGGGTTTCTTTCTTGGCTTCGAAGACTTTGGGAACCTATGCATGTCCATGTCCATGCATTGTGTGGGGTTGGAAGCAAGTGAAAAGAAAAGTTGAGGTTGGGTATAACTAAGGTAGGTAGTAAAAAAGGATCATCTCCCCCCTGGCCAGGCTACGATGGCCTCCCATGGATATTAGCCATGGGTATTTTTGCACGCGCATTTCTTTCTCTTTTCTTTCTTTTGAAATATTGCAGTTTGCATAAATTAGATATAGATAGTACAAAACTATTTATTCATACAATTTTTTTCACGTGAGTGATATGATAGTACTTGTACATACATACATACATACATACACAGTGAGTGCATGCGCCTTTTTTTCTTCTTTTTGTTACAGCATGCCTTTCTATCCTGTTAGGCCTGCGCTAGTTCAGCATATCCTTCCAAACTCGAGGAATTAACCACAGTGAAATTTCAGAGCGAGGATGACAGGGAGGAGGAAGGGGGGGGGAGGATAAGAAGTTTGCGCAGCACGGGCTAGGTTCTCGAAAGGATTTTCTAGGAGGGAAGGGGTTTTTTATAGATTATCCCGCATTCCCTTGAACCAGCAGTGGTTGTCCTTGTCATGTCTGAAGGGGCAGAGGGGGTACGTGAAAGGTTCCTTCGGAAGTTGGTTGGATTCCTGAGACGGATATTGGAATGGCGCGAAGTTTAGAGACGGAGAGGAAGAAGATATTAGAGTGCTCGATTTATCTCGTTCTATGAGACCAAGGTCATGATTTTGCGTTCCCTTCGCGGGTGGATGTCGCGGGTGGATCATAAGTTCTCCAAATAGTATGGCGTCTCGGGACGGCTCATGTCTTGTGGGGACTTGGATAATATGCGCTACTTGACTGCGCTCGTTGGTTGCGGGAGTATATGGATGTAATTTAGGGGAGGCGTTGCGGCACACGAGGTATAGTATTTGCGTAGATTCCCCTCAGTGCGTCAGAGAGGGGGGGAGGGGGGGGGGGTAGACATGAGTGAACCCGTGAGATCGAGAATTGCAGAAGGCCTCTTGTGTGATAGGGTCAACTTGTAGCGCTAACGGCCATAGGGCCTGCGGGTGCGGCATCTTGCATGGTATTT
>PDNA01000104.1:0-108638 GCA_002573605.1 Polytolypa hystricis UAMH7299 | reverse complement strand
GGTCAAGACGGTGAGGGTCAAGACGGCCAAGGTCAAGACGGTCAGGGTACAGACGGCCAAGGTACAGACGGTCAAGGTCAAGACGGTCAAGGTACAGACGGTCAAGGTACAGACGGTCAAGGTACAGACGGTCAAGGTCAAGACGGTCAAGGCCAAGACGGTCAAGGCCAAGGTGGTGAGGCTACAGACGGCCAGGGTACAGACGGCCAAGGTCAGTTCGGTCAAGGTCAAAGCCAAAGGGGTAACAAGAAGACAGGTGGCTTTGGTGGCCGTCGCTTTGGTAGCAGCCGCGGCCGTGGAAAGGGACGATCACGTCATCCATTCGTCAGGAGAGAGTTCATTGCATGAGCAACTACTGACGGTGGATGAACGAACGATGCCAAACCCTTTTCGGGGGAGGAACTGGCCTTTCTCCTCTCTCCATCCTTACTTTCAACCTTCCGATGCTGTCTCAATATCCACCAGATGAGCCTTCGCTTGGGGTAAACCACAGTGGCCCCTCTCTACACCGACCGCTGTTTACATTTGTTTTTATTGCTGTGCTTTTTAATTGTCTTTGTTTTTTATACAGGGCATTTCTCATGTACAAAAGATAAAGAAATTTATATGTTTTTCTTCTGTGCTTTTTCTATGTCCCTTTTTCCCTTTCATTCCTTCTATCGTGATATTTTTTTTCTGGTCTCTGTGTATCTATGTGTGTGTGACTAATTCTGCATCGTGATGCAAATGATACCAGAGATTTCTACTTTCTTACTAGAATATGACTTTGTTGTTTGTTCAATTTTAGGCCTACTGTCTCATACAAAACATAATCCACTGCCATCAGTGTATCGGGGAGGTAGTCAGTTTGGATCACTGATAGGGAAATTAGTCCGTGGTAAGGGGTTCCCATCACATTTATGCAACAATTGATGTATTCAGGGGTCGGTGGGTTGAGACGACAGGTGTTTGGGCCAAGGCCAATTTTATGCGGTCACGTGGTTATTATCGATAAGGGCACTCGCCAAAAGATTCTCCAACCTCCGAGTCGATCAAACCAAACCTCCGACATTCCATCCTTGACGACTTCAATTGACAAATACCCCCTCATAATCCCGTTTTTACCTACATGATACATCATCACTGTAACATCACTCAATTGGCGATTCCTATCTGTTTTAAATCCATCCTCTTCTAACCCACCTCAACAACTTCCCTCCGTCTGACCAAACTACAAAACGCTCCGAAGGATGTCCTCCACAATTCTCCTTCCAGGGGACCCAGTTCCTAAAACCCTCAAGACCTCATCTTCCGCACCGGTGAAACTAAACCAGGGCCTCCGTCTCCTCTCCCCTCGAACCCCCACAAGCTCCCAACCACAACCCCAGCAGCAGCAAAAACAACAACAACAACCAACCATAAGCCCCACGCAAGCCGGGCTCCTCACCACCGACTCCAAGCGCAACACCCTCTCGATCCTCACCTTCCCTCAACGCCGCTACATCCCCGCCCCCAACGATCTCGTGATCGCGCAAATCCACCACTCAGGCGCAGACTGCTTCTACAGCTCGATATCTCCGCACACGCCGCATACGGTGCTAGCTCATCTAGCCTTTGAAGGCGCGACGCGCAAAACCCGCCCCATGCTCAAGGCCACAGAACTCGTCTACGCAAGAGTCCTATCTGTAGGCGTTGGCCCGGGCGGAGAGGTGGAATTAACGTGTGTGAATCCTGCGACGGGGAAGGCTGAGCCGGGCGGGTTGGGTCCGCTGGTGGGTGGGATGGTGTTTGATGTCTCGGTCGGGTTTGCGGCGAGGTTAATGATGAGTAGCAATGGTGCGGCGGCTGGTGTTGTTGTGCTGGAGGAATTGGGTCAGAAGCTTGAGGCGCATGGCGGGTTTGAGGTCGCGGTCGGTAGGAATGGGAAGGTCTGGGTGGATTGTTCGGGGAGTGGGGACGCGGCGGTTAAAGCTACGGTGGCGATTGGAAGGTGTTTGAAGGAGGCGGATGAGCGGTTATTAGGGGCTGTGGAGCAGAAGAAGCTTGTTTCGAGGATATTGAGAGAGATGGGCCTGACGAGCTAAAAAGGAAAGGGGGAGTTGGGTTTTTTGTATGCTTATTATGGTTTGCATTGGGAGTCATTGTGTGCATTTTTTTTAGGGAAGTTACTTTATACCATGCATAGAATGGCTTGTGTGAGGGTTTATTTCATATACCAAAAAGAATATTGTTCAGGATTTATTGCTTGGATTCCTGAGGGTTTTGGATCTACCTAGGTAGTTAACTTTCCATGCCCAAATGTGCTTTTGGCCAACGCTAATAAACGAACCAACTTGGGGAAATATAGTCATGCGGTAGAAAGTAAAAAGTATATGCAACGCTCAGGGAAGACGTAACTTTCCCCCAAAGATTTTGTATGTCAGATGTTCAACACAGGGGCAGCACATGCAAAAAAACGTTCCCAAGGCATACCGCTGAGTGCAGGGATAAGGCTCATCAAACAAAAGCGATCCAAACTAGAATAACAGACGTGAACATCGTATCTCATAACAATTTACAACTGTTATATATCGCCGGGGGGCCCCATAGTGAGAACTTCATGGCTGGAGACCGTCTAGTCTCCCGCTGCACGCTTGTCGAGAAAGACAACCAGCAGATATTTCCCCTAGAATGCATTAATCCCTGGGGATGTGGGCCACCCTCCAATAGTGACCATCAGAGGTATCGTCGTAATAGCAAGTATCAAAATCTCCTAACCACACCACTACCACCATAGAGGTCTCTCCTCACACCACTGCTATACGCCATCCTTCGTCGAACTAGGTGCACACACATACACAAGTCAGTTATACGAGCTCTCAAACCAACGCGCGCAAAAAAAATAAAAATAAAGGGAGGGGGGGTAGAGAAAACCATACAGTTACTAACACCCCTCTCTCTCTCCTCCGCCAGCCTCAGCTGCTGCCCAATCCAAATCCTCGCACACCACGCCGTGACCAAAATATCCATCATCCCATCCGGCAATGGGCTAAGAATCTGTAATCTGGGTCGCGAATTATCCTCTCCGCGCTGCCACACTGTTTCCAGCGCCACCAGCGACCCGCTCGCATCCTCCCACCTCAATGGCTCTGGGCGTCGCGCATTCCACGATCCCTTGAGCCGGAATAATAGCGCATCCGGATGACCCCCGCCGCCGACGCGCTGCGACGACGTCGACGACGCTGGTGTATGCCAGACTTCCCAGCCTTGTTTCAGCAAGCCGATTCTCGGCTTGAGATATAGGGTTCCTGAAACAGCGCTGCGGCGGCGACCGGTGATTTCGACCGTCGTGGAGAATATCACCTGCTTGAATTCGTAGATTAATTTGTCGCGCGGGTTCATGGATGTGGTGGTGACATCTGTCGTGCGGGGCACGAGTCGGGAGATGTCGACTTTGTTGAAGCCGGCGTCGAGGTCATGGCTTAATTCGTAGAGGGCGGTCGCTGGTGGGAGCGTGGGGTATATCAATGTGCCGTCTATGGTGATGCTGGAGAGGTCGGGAGCTGGTTGAGCTCTGGTTGCTGCTGCTGGGGCGGCGGCGGTCGGGGGGACTATACCGATGGTCTCCTCATATGACGGTGGTGGCGGGTCACCGCCGGCCACACCGAGAGAGGCACGAGCCATGGCGGGGTGCTTGGAGGGATTTGTCATTGTGTTTATCCTGGATCGATACAGCTAAGGATATATTTATGTGTGACCCGTTGCATGTTTTTGTGAGAAATTAAGGGTATTATGTGTTATTGTTGATGTTTAATTTAGAAGTAAATATGAGAGACAACTCCACAAGGCTGAAAGCACAATGCTGTTGCGCAGTGACTGCTAATCTACCAATATGACAGGGCGTCTCGGAGCGCTTCATGTGGCGATGACATCCATGTGACCTGGAGTACAGCCTCGTCTTACTATTCAACGTCGCGAATGTTGATACGGAGTAGGGCAAAGAAGCTTTAATAAGAGAAAATGTATAGCTTGTAGTCTAGTGCTTATTATGAGTAACTTGGTAATGCGCTCCGACAATCCATTTAGTGGACTTCTTAATACCTAGGTAGGATCCAAGCGCAAGCCTCATGATATGTGACAAAAACACCAGGTATTGAAGTAGATACGACCTGCGTTTGCAGGCTAAGACTGCTTTAATTCCAGCTGGGAGAAACGGCCCAGGCCTAAGGCTACCTGCGCAGAGGAGGACAGAGGATGGCCTTGGGACGCGACCAAACCAACAAGACCAGCTTCCCTCGAGAATCGTGATTCTAGAAGCTAATGAGATAGTGAAGGATGGATAATGCCACAAAGCTACTTTCCCGAACCTGTTCAAATGACATGGTTCTGTAGCTAACCATCTGCTGCGGACAAATGACCCGACATGAAGCCTAACAGCGCCGGAAAGAAGTTGGGCAGATCATAACAGCGCCCATGGCGGGTAACTATACATCTGGTAGGAATATTCCATGCGCCATTGGTTGTCCCATACCCCAATACGGCCCGCGTGGCATACGGAGGTCGATACCCAAGTCGTATTATATGGAGTAGCGTTGGTCAGGATATAGCTCTAGTACTCTGATAGAGAGACCGTGCGGTATCATTCTTCACTTCAGCGTCACGGCAATTTCGACCATATTAACCCATCGCGTTCGGGATTCCGGTAATTCAACGGCGCCATTGGCTGGCTCTTTGACGGCTCGTTTTCTCTTCTTAGACACAGTCGTCGCGGGCGTAGCTTGTGCGCCTTCACTGCCGTTATCTGTGGGCACCGCAGCATCCTTTTCTCCCAACTTGGCTTGTTGCTCTGTAACGACTGTGTCTTTTTTGCCCTTCTCCACCTGCTTTTGTTTCAAGCCTTCATCTTCGACAATGTCATCCACAACCATTATAGTACCAGTCTTCACTTTGATCGCATATTCGTCCTTCTCCTCAAACCACTTTCCAACGTTCATTGCCTTATCAATCGCCCGGCCCGTGGCTTTAATAAAAACCGGCTCCTTCTCCAGACTCTTCGTACCATCTGCGAGCTGCTTGAAATTTGCCTTGTCGCTTGTCTTTTTGCTTGAAAGGTCGATCTTCGTTGTTACGCGCTTCTCTGCTTGTCTAAGGAGCTTTTGCACGCGCTTAGCAGCGCTCATAAAAGGTGTCTTGGTGGAAACATAGACGACTTTGGGGGTGCCGGCCCCCGCATAGGGAGATGCTGTTGGTGGATGAAGGATTGGGCGCTTCTCAACGCGCGCATCTAGACAAGAATAAGCCACAGTTAGTTTACGACTTCAAAGGATACTAGTAAGCTTCTCTTTGGCTCGTCACACCCGGTGATGTCGTGGTGAGACCAGGGGATAGAGAAACATACAGCCAGGGAGCTTTTGCAGGTTCTTGTTCTTCTTTTCGAACTGAAGCTCAGGATGGGAATCGTGTTTCAGCATGGCAGTAAATAGCAATTTTCATGGCTGCCCAGAACAAAGCTCTCAGAAACAGCAGCTTGACGTTGTTCACGTTGTGGAGCTTGGAAGGTTTATCTACTAGTCGAGGAAGGTTGTGGTTGGTGTTTGCACTGTTTGTCTTATCTGTTATCGATACGGGGTCCGGTCTTTGTGGAAAGTTTTCCCGAGCTCAAACAAGAATTTTTGCGAATTTCTCAAGCTCCAAATCTGAGAAAGGCGGGACGCAAAGCCAACGCACCTCCACGTCCTTTTTGACCTTCAACAACCACCCTTGATTTTTTTATTATACTTTTCTTTATATTTCTGTGTTTCCCGAGTGTATAAAACACTAAACGGTTCGAGATGACTGACCAGACGAACGGCGTTGCGCCCGAAGCAACCGAGCGATGCGCCATCGGTATCTCCTTTGGCAACTCAAACAGCTTGATATCTTACACAACACCGGTATGTTCGCTGTCGAAGATATATATGTTATTTGGCGCAATCTAACAAAATGCCAATAGGAGGGCAAAGCTGAGGTCATCGCCAACGAGGACGGAGGTAAGAGGACATGCTTCATACAATTCGATTGTGTATTTCGCTGACACCTGCTGCATAGACCGTCACATTCCTTCCATACTCGCTTATGTACACGCTGAGGAATACTACGGAAATCAGGCCAAGACGCAATTGATTCGAAACCCAAAGAATACCATCGCATATTTCAGGGACTATCTTGGAAAAGAGTGAGTGTTCTTGTAGTATATAAAATCAAAAAGCTGGACGAAAACTGACAGCACGGCAGCTTCAAGTCGATAGACCCGACCCCGTGCCATGCGTCGGCTCACCCTCAGCTACATGACTCTACTGTGGCTTTCTCGGTCCAGGACACTGACAGCGATGAGCCAAGCACATTGACGGTGGAAGAGGTCACAACCCGCCATTTGCGCAGCTTACGGACGTCAGCATCTGAATTCCTTGGAAAGGATGTCAACGCGGCTGTGGTCACTGTCCCCACTGACTTCACCGATACCCAGCGGGCAGTGCTACTATCTGCTGCGAAATCCGCCGGCCTTGAAGTTTTGCAGTTCATCCACGAGCCAGTTTCCGCTATGATGGCCTATGACGCCCGGCCAGAGGCTGTGGTGAAGGACAAATTGGTTGTAGTCGCAGATTTCGGTGGCACTAGGTCTGATGTTGCCGTAGTCGCTTCGCGTGGTGGAATGTATACGATCCTGGCTACGACACATGATTACGAACTTGGGGGTGCTCAGCTGGACCAAGTCCTTATCGATCATTTTGCCAAGGAGTTCATCAAGAAGCACAAGCTTGACCCCAGGGAAGATGCCCGGAGTTTGGCAAAACTGAAGATGGACTGTGAGGCGACAAAGAAGGCCTTGAGCTTAGGCACCAATGCTACTTGCAGCATCGAGTCTCTTTCCGCTGGTATTGATTTCACTTCCACAGTGAACAGAACGAGATTCGAACTTCTCTCTGGGAAAGTCTTCTCGGCCTTTACGCAGTTAATCACAGACGCTGTGCAGAAGGCTGAGCTGGACAATCTTGACATTGATGAGGTCAGTTTCGATGCTTTATTTCGTCCTCAATTTTGCGGGATCTTCTAACTATAATATACCACATGCAGGTCGTCCTTTGCGGTGGCGCATCTCATACTCCCAAGCTTGCCCGCCTTGTGCAGGCTCTTTTCCAGCCTTCGACCACTGTACTAGCACCTTCCACATCTGCAACTGCCATCAACCCATCCGACCTCTCCGCCCGAGGCGCTGCAATCCAGGCCTCCTTAATTGAAGAATTCGAGAAGGATGACATTGAACAATCCACCCATCCCATGGTCACTGTTACCCCTCACCTTGAGAAGGCCCTTGGTGTCCAGCTCGTTTCTGCCGACGAAAGTGCCGATTCTACCGCCATTTTTAAGCCACTTCTTAATGTGGAAACCGCACTCCCTGCCCGCCGATCAGCTCACTACGCTGTTCCCAAGGCAGGCGGCGATGTTCTAATTAGGATCTGCGAAGGATTCCGTGAGATCAAGGTCACGAAGCCAGAACCCAAGGAGAAAGCACCACCTGCTGAAGACGAAGAGGATGATTCGGACTTTTCGGATGATGATGATGACGACGAGGGTGAGGAAGTCCGAGAGGTTGTCTGGAAAGTGTCAAATCCCATCGCTGAGATTGCTATTAAAGGCGTCAAGGCTAATGGCAAGATCGAGGTCATGGTCAGTGTTAATGAACATTTGGCCGTGCAGGCAACTGCCAGAGAGGTCGGTGGAAAGGGTGGTGTGCGAGGCGTTGTGGAGCCCCCGAAAGCTGTGGAGAACGGCAGTGCTTGAACAACGACCCCCTTTTTTTGAGACTTAGAAAAAAGCATAGATTTCTTTTAAACTATTTTTTGCCCCTAACATTTCATTTTCACGACGTTACCTGGCTTCAAGATTTTACTTCTGGATTTGCTTTTCAATTTTTCTTTCTTTCTTTATTTTGCTTTGCATTATGTTCCAGCATTCAGTTCCATTTAGTAATGCACATGCGAGATGAGTTTGTAGAATCCCAATTCCTAATACTCGAGCTCTTACTTGTGCTTTTCCTCCACTCCATGCGCCGTAATGGCTATTTAAAAGGGGTATATTAAATATTATTGAAGGGAAAACTATATACATTACATAGATACCAAGGCCCAGGATACATAACTGTACATACGACCCCAAACGCCGGTTATGAATAAAACGTATGCAAAAACTATTCATCGTAACAAGAACTGTACAAAGTCGCAGAACGGTTCTTTTTCTGTGGGGAATGTGAAAAGCTAGACATCCAACAGACAGGTAGTAGCGACATAAAACCCACCAATGCGGGTTTTGTGTATATATAATTTCAGGAGCAAAAGGAGGGGGGGGGGAGGTCGAATTGCTCCAGCCATCCCACCCCCCCCCCTTTTTTTTCCCCACTTAAACATACGCAGTCTTTTCCCCTCCATTGACTGCGCCGTTCACCTGGCCCCTACGACCGCCACCAAATCGCCCTCGTCGCTGATTCGGCTTTTTTGCGTGCGGGCCCTCTCGTTTGCGACCACCAACGCCACCGAGACAGTAGAACATACTTGCCAACCACAGGAGAGCCACTGCAGTCCACATCCACGCAAAAGCCTTGACGCCAATCTTGGCGTGCTGGCCGTTCGAGTTGAAATTGCGACGGCCTTGGACGTATGCTGCACTGTTGTTTTTTTCCCGACAGTAATTAGTATCGGGGTAAAATCAAGGGTGGGGGAAATATCAAGAAAGTAAAGCAAGGATATCTTGGTCAGGGGGTTCAGACATACGTCATTAGCGAAGCTGTAATAATTTGAAGGATGAGGCCGATGGTGATGAAAACCGTGGAGATCCAGCTCCCGACTCGGGTACAGAGTGCTGCTAATCCGGAGACGAGGGCGACAAAGACGAAGAATAGGCCGATTAGCATAAATGCGAACATGAACCGGGTCAAATAAAAGTATTTCCTCGTCCTGCAAAAGAAAATTGGTTAGCAAGGGTTTTTCACCCCGGAAAACATTGCGCCGCGGGCAGTGGGACATAAAAAAAGGAGACAAACCCGATAAATTGATGGGGAATATTTTGTGTAGTGTCGAAGTTCGAGTGGGCAGGAGGGTTAAGAGGGAACGCTGGACTCGTTCCAGGACAATCGTTTCTCCCATTTTTCACTCCACATATGTTCCAAAACGTCCATCTTGATGTGTCTCGTGCGCCTGGTATGTTTGACGTGTCGGCCTCTAGAAACCATGTTCGATCCAGCGGGTTTTTATCTTGAGCGCCACCCAGTAGCGTTAGGATCATGAGAATAAATGCTCCGGCATTGAAAATGAGCGCCAGGAAGGCTGAACAGGATCCTAGATATTGATCGTGTAAGTAGATATTCTCCCTCTTTATACCACGAGCAGACGAAGGAGAGCACATACTTAATACACCCATGATCGTGGATGTTATTCAATTGCAAAAAAAGACAAGCAACAAGAAGCAATTGAGGGATTCAGATATATAAAGCAAATATAGGACTTCAAAGAAATGCCCTAGAAGGACGGTAAATATCGTCTTGAAGAACTTAGATGTGTCAAACTCTAAGCTTCGACTTCGAAACGCATGAGATTATGTATAAAAGGAGCTTAAAAATATTGAAAAGATGGGAAAACATCAACTTCCATCGATGCCTAGAGGAATGAGAGCACAAAAAAGCCGGCTTGTTGAGGAGGAGAGATTCACGAATCTAGACACTCTACCTGGGCGGGGGCCTTTGTTTTGGTATCCATCAGGCCTGCAGGTTGTCTCCGACCAACGACGTAATGATTGCCGGGATTCACGGGTGCACTAGCTCAACATAGTTAGGCTAACAAACCTAAATCGTACTTCTTACAACCGCTTTAGGCAAAGCGTCAACCTTGCAGCTGACCGCATCACCGATCGATCGAACAAGCGAGAGGCGACATCAGGCTTGTCATGACGTCGTTCTTCAAGTCCAAATCTCTGAGGACAGCACTCTAGGATATCCAAGCCTGGGTTATCGAACATATCTACGACGGGGCTGGTACTCTGTGCTGTGGCGGATGCTGAAAGCAAACAAAGCAAACAGCTCCCGATACCTGCCGGCTACCTCTGCACGGAAGTGTTTTGTTTTTAAGTTGGTTGCGTAGCTTTGCACCAGGCGAAGCTTTGCCAATAACACACCGCCTGTAGCACAGTTTTGCTGACGTGTTGAGCGTCGTCGTCAGCATGGCTACTTGGGCATACCCGCATCTTTCTCCAAGCCAATTAAAACAGGAAGAAGATAATTCACTGGTAAATGCCAATTATCTCCATATTCTGCATATTATCGGACTAACCCCTACTACCTAGGCGCGGGAGTTGGAATGGCTGTTGGGTTCTCTACAGGAGTCTTTGGCGTCGCTGCGGGAGGGCCTTCGAGAATGCGAAGCCCTCCTTGCGCCGACAGAGCCAGGTCCTACCCTTGTCCTCTCCTCGTTGCGCTCTGAAAGCGTGAAAGGCTTCGTGACTAGAGTTGGAACGAAAGTTGTCAAAGGGGTTGGTTACCATTTCTTACGATTATTATGCTAACATACATATTGTATCTCCATCATCGCCCCTTCTTTTCGCTCCCCAGCCATGTTCATCCCGCCCTTGCTGCACCAGCGAATGGTCTGGCGGTTTTATGGAGGAGGTCATATATTTCTGCTCCATATTATTTATATCTCGAACACGTTGTACTAATTGCTGCTTCAATATCCAAGGATGTTCAACTTCGTTTAAGTTCTCTCACTCCACCACGTGGATCAACTTCTACTAGATTGACGATCTCGTCTTCTCCGACTGCGCCAGAAATAAATCTATCCCAGCTTGTCTCTGTGCGCCGTCTCATTAATGACTGCCTTGACATTGTGGATGTTAGCACCTTCACAGGAGATCCTATGAATGCTAGCTTCATATCTGGACAGTTACGCCTCCTATATGATAACCTTGTGGAGGCTCGAACAGCATTGAAGGGGGAACCTTCAGAGTCAAAGAAGCAATGGTTTGAGAATAGTGCAGACGAACGCGTATGTGCCCATGTCGTACAAGTTTTTCATATTGTACTAGGAGCTAATTTCGCAACCTTGCGTCTAGTCATTTGACCCTCTTCTACCACCGTATGTGTCATTCCACCTGTCCATATACGATGCGGCTCTGGTTCTCTGCTTGCGGACGCTTGAACCAGCCACGCCATCGCATACGCCAACCACTTCGTTTGCCCCTGAGATAGGATTGAGCGGATTTTCTCTCAGGGATCGCTTGTTCGGATCTAAGCATCCCGTTCACGATGAATCAGGTGACGAGTTCACATGGCACGGTGAGCAAGTCAAAGTAAAGGAGAAAGTCAGGGTAGAAAGTCAGGATCCGAGTCTGCTGTCTGCCATGGCAAAACTCAACGCTCTCGAGCATGAAGTTTCGAAATATAGGACAGCTCTGGCGGTTGTCATGGAGGATGATGATGATGACAGCGAATAGTATGAAAGACGTGACCGCTCCAGAGTACTGGGAATATATCTAATTTTTTTCTTCTGATAATATTGCCTTGTTTTTACAGACATCGTCCAATGGAGTATGTAGTAGCGTATCAAAAACCCCCAACTACTGGAATAGCCTGCAGATCACAATTCTCTACGGTGGTCAATAGTATCAAATTTATCGGAATATTGGGCTCCGAATATTAGATGGCAACATGAACCGGGGAATGCGTGGTGCGTGTAGCTCTTCCTTCATAGTTCTTGATATTGAAGCCAGGCACAAGGCTGAGTGGACTGTGCGCCCAGCGAATAGGGGCTCGAGAGTTTCAAACTCTGGCACTTATCACGTGACATTAACTATTTTCAGAGCTCTCGCAGGATCCAAGCTCGCTACTTTGGTGACGGGAGTGAAATTGATTTTGCCAATCTACCCTCCATTCGTTTTTGAGCATTCTTTGCTGGAGAGTAAATATGCTCTCCGGACATTCTGGCGTGAAGCTTTGCGCATCCGGTTCCCAAGATTTGCTCCACACGCTTCGTCACGCTCGTTCCAACCGCCCCTACACCCAGCTATTGCGACAGACTCGGAGCTCCCCAATTACCCACCGTCATCTTTCGTCTCTCTCCCCCGCCTCGTCTACGCTACAAAGACCGTCCAAGAAACTACTAAGAAGGCATCATGTTGAAAAGCGACTCTTGTCCGCCTCGCCTACGCTAGCCCAAGACGCTACCCGCAAGGACGCCGTTTTTGACCTAGTTGACAAGATCCACAAGCAAGAAGCGGAGATAGTCAAGGGCCTGGAAGATCTGGAACTTACTGAGGACTTTCCAGATCTTGTGTACTCTGAGGATCTCGACCTTGTGGAGCTAATAAGCCCCATTGTCGGATATCGAAATCTCAACGAGCTCGAGAGCAGAGTGAGACTGGCGCGCCATGAGCATGGCCAGTCGCTGCCCGCCGAAGAATTGAATGAGGAGGAGTTGGAACTATACAAACGGCTCTATGGGGAACCACTCGCCCGGCATGAGACGACAGCCGTGGAGGCAGAGGAGGAGCAGTCTGACCAATTATTCAGAGATGATGGTGAAGGAGGTCTCGTAGAGGTGGAGGTAGATGAGCTGGAAGACGCCGATGCGATGTCAGACGCAGAGCGGTTAGAGGAAGCTATGTCTGAAGTCGAGGCTGAGCAACAAAGCGAAGAAGAGGAATACGAGGCGCTAATGGAGCGACACAGGAGAGTTGCGCAAATGTTTGGCGCAGTGGGACCCATGGAGCCCCCCCCTGCTGATGATATTGAAGAAGGCTCTACTATCAGAACGCATCCGAATACTACTATTGGAAGATCTACCCCATCCGATATTATTCATATCCCATCAGAGTCCTTGACGAAACCTGTGGCCATTATACTCTCCAGCTATCCCAAAAAGCATGTGGCTGCAGCTGCGGAGAAGCTTTTTGGAGGTCCCGGGTTGCCGTATTCTACTTCTCTAACCCCTAAGGGAAAACAGCAGCTTCCAATACCATTGCAGGCTGGCCAGCAGCGGATGTCCAACCTGGAAGCCAATGTTTTTATCAGCACCTTATACCCTGGGATGTACGCTTCTACTCTCAGCGTGCTTATTGAGCTTCGAAAACGGTTGGGACAAAAATGGCTTCGTGATCTGATGTGCAAGGATGGAGGCCCGAGAGTTCTCGATGCTGGGGCTGGTGGCGCAGGCATTATTGCTTGGAGAGAAATATTAAGGGCTGAATTCGCACTAATGTCCCCCGACCACCCTTCAACTTCACCGATCCCGATGGGAAAATCGACTGTTCTTGCGGGATCCGATCCCCTGAGACATAGGGCAGCCGCGTTGCTGGAAAATACAACATTCCTTCCACGACTACCTGACTATATCCATCTCCGGGACGGTCCGACAATGGAAGACGACAGGCCAGCTCCTAAGCGGAAACAGTTTGACGTGATCATTGCGCCCCATACAATATTCCCAATCGCTGATGACTATATGCGGAAAGAGCACGTAGAGAATCTATGGGAACTCTTAAACCCCGACGGAGGTGTGCTCATTCTTCTGGAGAAGGGTGTACCAAGAGGATTTGAAGCAATTGCCGGAGCCCGGCAGATGATTCTGGACAATCTGATCTCCTCTCCCGGCTCGACGGAATATGAAAACCTCCTACAGTCTCCCGACGGAGAGAGGTTCGTTAAAAAGGAGAGAGGAATGATTCTTGCTCCGTGCACCAATCATTCCCGATGCCCAATGTATACCTCTCATGGGGAGGCTACGGCTCGCAAAGATTATTGCCACTTTGGACAACGATATGCTCGTCCACAATTCCAGCGTCGGATGTACGGTGAAAAAGCAAACCCTCAAGAGAATGTCAAGTTCAGCTATCTGGCAGTCCAGCGAGGGGTGGATCTTCGAGAGTCTCGAGAAATCCTTCAAGGCGAAGCTGCTACCGAAGCCGCATTCCAAGGCTATGACACGACCACAGAACACGAAGGAAAGGCAGAGGACCAGAAGGAAATGGAGCCCTTTGCTCTTCCGCGCATCGTCTTTCCATCCTTGAAACGCAAGGGCCACGTTACTATGGACTTGTGTACCCCCGGCGGGAAAATCGAACGCTGGACGATTCCCCGCTCGTTCAGCAAACAAGCATACCGCGACGCGCGTAAATCAGAGTGGGGTGACTTGTGGGCTCTGGGTGCGAAAACGCGTCAGCCGCGTAATCTGAAACTCGGGCAGACTGCTGAAGACTCTGGCGACATTAAACGTGATCGACGAGTTAGGAGAGCGAACAACCGCCAGGACTCAGACGAGGCGGCTGAGCAAGCTGGGGAGGAGTTTGACTTGGAAGGCGAAGGTGTTGATGTCCCGCACTTTAGCAGGACGATGAGCAAGTTCGACCAGGCGCAGGGAAAAAAACCGCCGGCGTGGGTGAAACGAATGGAGACTAGGAAGGTTAGGAAACAGCTGAACAGCAAGAAGAACCAGCTCACACAAGGGGGCGTATGAGCCCTTCTGCACACCGCCGGTCAAAATATTTGTTATCTCCTTCGGAAGGGTGTTTTTTGTTCGCTGGTTTATGTTTGACAATTGCCAAAGCGCGCTCCAGGAGAGAGGCCCGCTTGTATCATTGGAAAATTATGGCGTCTGTGGGGGCAGCAACTGTGTAAGATAGATTTGGTGTTTTTAGGGAGGATTATGTATTTTCTTTTATTTCGTCTTATATCACATGTATTACTAGTTATCCACTCAATTGCAATATGTATATTACAGCCTCACCTAGGACTAGCTACTGGTAGGAATTAAAGGGCAACAAATATATAGAAACTTTCAGCTCCGTATCAACTTGCAATGATGTATAGACTGTGAATTTGTAGAATAAGTCATTGTCATCTCTCAAGTACCTTCATATCTGGTTCAAACCCTTCCACGGCAGCCATTATAGTTGCGGGAATCTTCAATCTTTTCTCCTAGTATCTCTAGCCTCCTCTACAGCCCTCCCTTCAATCCCAGCACCCAAGAGCGCCTTGGGCCGACTAACGAATTAATCGGGCTGGTGGCATCTTCGTATATAGCGTATATATGCAGAAAATCGTTATATCATCGGCGTTTCGTAGTAGGCACTCCAAAGAGCACGAGGCGTGGCCTGATATCTCAGCGGGAGGAATTCGTCACCAGGGGCAAGCCTGCGTCCATATCGATGATAGACAGAGGGAGGACGACTCTCATGTGGGCTTGATAGTTGACATCTAGCCATAAATGCAGCCGCAGCCTGCACCACATAACGTTCCCTATATGTGATGACAGCAAGTCGCCCAGAGCATCGCTATCCACCCCCTTCATGGCGACTTTGGGCCTTCCCTTTCCTAAGTTGTTAAAACAGCGTCTCATAAAAACAGGCTCACTGCGCCGCCATGCTCTTTCTTAATTCCCTCTGCCGCTGCTTCGCCTGTAGCTCCAATCTCTCCACCGCATATTGCAAGCGCTCTTTCTTCTGCACCAACTTCTTCAACTCTGCTGCGCGTCCACTACCATCGTTGAGTCCACCACCACCCCCAAAAACACCAGGTCTCCGTTGCTGTTGAGGACGCGAGCTACTTCTCGACGACGGTCTAGAGTCATGGGATAATCTACCCTCTTGCAGCTCGGCTTTAGCTCTCAGGGCCTCTTCGCGCCGCGCGAGCTTTTCCACATGGTTCGATGCGACGGAGAGTAAGTGGGCGATGCTTGGGGTGATTTCGTCGAGAATGGCTGCTTGCGCTTCGCGGACTGTAGGCTCGGGAAGAAGTTCAAAGTGCTAGTTTTTAGGTTTCTGTTAATTTATTTGCCCATTTTATGAAGGGGGAGGGGGGATATTATCAGACATACTCTTGTAGTTTGGAGGATCTTGGTTAGGCGGGGAAAGTCGCTGACCCCAGCGTCCAGAATATCAATTGACGACTCGAGGCACTGTAGAGAAGATTGAAGCGAGGTAACGGACGACGAGAGCGACTCCGCCATAATGTTTTTTTATTATTAAAAAAATGCAGCGTTCAATCCTCGTCTTGCTTGATTGAGACCTTTCCATGGGGAAGTCGGTGGGATGGAGGTAAACAATAAATATATCACGTGACTATCTGCTTGTCGTCAAGATCCGATAACCCGTTCAACCTCAAAAACACCACTCCAGCCTGCCAAAGAACAACCCCCGTTCCCCTCAATTGAAACCCACCCGATCGCGTTTACGTCTGTCGCTCAGTCACATTCATCAAATATGTCTCTCCTCGGAAGAAGATGGCCTGCGCCTCTTGGTATGTCGATGATCCAATCCCGCCCCAATTGTTCATCAAATACTAACCAGTTCCTACAGCCAAGCCAATGGCACCTTTCTTCGTTGCCGGTATGTCGAACGCTTTCCCTCAATCGTCGAGCCTCGCCGGGATATTTCTACTTTATCAGCTGGCCATACATGGGAGATTGCTAACGGAGGGACTTTGCAGGCCTCGTCATGCTCTACGGCGTTAACTCCTTCGCAAACGTCCTCATGAACAGTACGTTTCCTGTGCCTCTACAGAGGCTATGTCTCCGCATATTTACCCCTAAATCCGTTTCCGCCGCTGTTGGAATCAATTGAACCCGGATTTCTGCCGTGGAATACATGGAGGGCAGTCGATAGCTAACTTTATCCGTTTTCTTTCCCACCCGCAGCCGATGAATTCAAGAACGATCCTCGCAACCCGAACGTCAAGGGCAAGAAGCCAGAGGCCCACTAAGCCAGCAATACATGATACGATAGAAGAAGCCCGGGAGACACGGGAACATGGCGGTGTTGGGAAGGGGGAGAGCCGCGCGGAAGTTGCGCAATTCTGTACATTGATTATATAGACACTGTTTCCTGAACGCCGAAACTTTTTCTCCGGGAATTGTCTTTTTTATTTTTACGAATGTTCAATGTTCCGAGTCAGCTATGTGCAAGCAAGCTTATTATTACCCCATTGGATGTTTCTCCGGGATATGCGGTTTCGTTTTTTTGGTTTATCACTTGTCATGGGGACGTGAAAAAGATCTACAACGGATCCGTCATCTACTCCTTAATATCGCAGAATATATACGACCGGATTACTACGCTTGATCAATGCCTGCAAAATGGGACTTCAATATCGGCAGCGGCATGTCAATGTGCGTAAAGTTCTCCTGTAACATGTAGAGGCATGTAGCCATTGCAACGCCCACGGCAGCCGAACCCCCATTATTCCAACACCCGTATGATGTAGCCTTGCCGTGATATCTGAATAATCTGAATATAACTTGGATTGTTTATCCTAACAACTGTAGTCGTCGTTGTTGCCGACAGCTCTTATTGCTACCGACAGCCGCCGGATATTACATAAGCCGAATGTTGGAGAGCAAACCACGCTAACCCAGTTTGGGCTCCAGATTTGTCCGAACTTCAGAGCGGCATCACACGAAGAGCGTGGGAGCTTCAAGACCAGAGCAGACTTCGAGCGTTCTCCCGCAGCAATCACATCGGACGTTTGACCTATCTCTATTCAGCATGTCTCAATTTCGCATAAAACGATTAGACCTTGGTGGGTTTATCAATGGTCGAGTGATCCGCGATCACACGAAGAGAAAAGTCTTCGCGGAGAATGAGCCTCAGAGGTATGTTAAGGGCTGCAGCTGCGTCTCTCTCTTCAATTCGCCAGCTTCTCTTGTTTCGCTTTGCGCAAGAGATTTCTTTGCCAGTTAACTAACAAGTTTCAAATTGTGTATAGACAAGTGCTCCGCTACCTCATCCGCAACACAACCCTCCCATGGCGTGTCCGCGCACAAGCACAGCTCCAGCTCTCGAAAATGCACTGCTACACGAATCCCACGCATATAAAGAACCGATGTACAGCCGGTGGAATTGCCCGAGGTGTATTTAGGGATTTCAAGATGGCAAGAGTGAGTTTGATTTTCCCTTCCCAAGTGGAATGAATGGCCCCTGCGGTCGGCGGGCCCTGGTGGGATGGGAGAGTGGATGCTAATAGTTTCGCGAAATAGTACCAATTCCGTATGCACGCGCTTGCTGGCGAGCTCCCTGGTGTGAAGAAGGCAAGCTGGTGATGTAGGATGGGGGGGAATTGGGGTTTTTGTCAATCAGCTTTATTTGCGGGTTACTATACAGAATGGCTGTGGGCGTTTTTTTTTTTTTTTTGGGAAGAACTGATGCAATGAATCAATCTTGCTTGTACACTATGTAAATATATAGAAATCGTTTTACTTGAAGGGATATTGGTCTTCCAGTGCTTCAACTATATCCGAAGTCGCAGACTACGTAGAGTGTTGGTAGGTAAATATTTAAGACATTTCCCCTTGCGGCTTGCTCTCCTCCAATGATGTCAACATTCCGAGGTACCTGGGACTGATTTCAGCTGCATCTGCACCAACACAAACCACCAGGCCACCAGGCCACCATCATCATCACCACCACCACCATGAATTAGCAGTGAAATTATATCTGTGTCTGCAAATGAGACACTTCACTTGTTCATTCCAGTTTCAATATGCTATATCTGTCTGTCTTTGTTTCGGCGGGTTGCATCTCCTCCTGCAAACATCCTCACTACAACTGATGAATCTGCACAAAGGCCTACCAGGAGTCCTTCCTTCACTTTGTTGTGCCTTTGGGTTCTTTCACGCCTTGACTGCTGATTTGGGCTCTCTTGCATTCTTTCTTTTTCTGTATCACGAGAGTGTCATCTTTTCACTCTCATGTTGTATTTCGCTCCCTTCATTTCCCCCTTCTCCTTACTTGTCTCAGCCATCAATTTACGCTTGATCCAACCCTTCATTCGCTTCGTACACAGGACTGCTGTGGGCAGCATCATGTTCGTCTTTCGAGAGGAAAGCCTGCCTAAGGACCCTGTCTTCCCAGCCGATTTGAAGCAGCTCGGGTATGACTATGAACCTTACCCCTATGCTTAGCTTTGCGGGCAGAGCCCTCTACGTTGCAGACATGGCTGATGTCTTGTGACTAGATACTTCGTCACCGAGAATGATCAAATCAAGATGGTCGAGCACCCGGAGCGGGATTTCCTTTACAAGATCAGCTCCAATGATCGCATCAACGAGATGCAGAAGGAGGCGATGAATAGTAATACCTCTCCCTTTTGATCCTCCGTACGCTTGACTATAGTATCGTGGATGAGACAACTAACTTATGGCACCTCAGCTTGCATTCGAGAAATCGTCCTATCTCGTCTTCACGATCTGGGTCTCGAGAAGCTCCGGCTCCCAATCGGTGCTCCACCAACCTCCCAGCATGTCCCCATCTTGACAACCCCTTCTCTAGAGACTCAGTCGCGCGTAATAGTTGTTTTCGGCGAACCTGAGCAGGACTTGGGGATCTGGGCGTACCGCACGGTTGGTCGCGAAAAGATCAACACTGGATCTGCTGTGGACTTTGCAGCCTTTGTTCTCGGGAAATCGGATACCAAGCAGAGCGACAGTGGTGAGGCAGCAGCAGCAGCTCCGGGCCTCATCATTGCAAATCCAGGCCAATTGGTTTGGCACTGTGGCGGGCAGCGAGCTATGAGTCTCCCAACATGGCGTGCACTTCCGCGTCGCTATGCTGTCGACCCACCCATGAAGATGAGCTTCAGCAACAAGATTCCCGGCAATTATGACTGGCAGAATCATGTCACGTACATTTTTGAGGAAGTTCTTGGAAAGATTGTCTCTCCTGATGCTCGTATTGACATCATTGGTTTGGCCGAGGGTGGTTTTGCAGCAGTGAGATATTTGGCAGAGCATTGTGAGTTATCCCCTTTTTCCTACGGCGTAATTATATTCGAAAAGTTAAATTGTTGCGTGCGCATGTACCCCTATTCTACACCTGGCTATCTGCAAAGCATATCCCCATCACTTTCCTGGCCGTCAGCGTGCATACAGACCTTCTAACCTCCACCTTTCTTTGTTTTCACCCCCCGCAGGGCCAGCTTGGAAACCCCGCATCTCAGCAATTTGCCTCGCCAACCCCCTCCACGACTTCAACCACCTGCATCCTTCCGACTTTGCCAACTTCATGTCCAGCCGCAGTCGCGCATATCTAATTTCCCCCGAACCCCTCGACACTCCTGTTGTGGGCCGCGATCACTTTGGCTGCAATTGCTATTCCTCCGGCGAGGAGTTGAATGTCGAGTGTATCATGCCCAAGGCATGGAGAAGCATGGTCGATTGGTTGGATGGTATGCATGCGGAGAAGGAAGCGGCGGAAATTGAGATTCTTAGGGAGGAGGAGATTCAGATCAAGGATAGTGTCCCTGGGGAGACTAACAGCGAGAACAATGATGAGGATGCTACTGCCGCTGCTTAGGGCTTTGGTGGCTTTCTTCTTCCTCTTCTTCTTTTTTTTTTGTCTATTAGCGCCCAGAACAACTTCAACTCCTCCTCCTCCCATTATAATTGCGATAAAAAATATTTCTTTTCTTTCCTTTTTGCTGGTATTGATACACAACCTAGCACCCATCCTCCCATCCATAAGAAAGCCCAGATAGCAGGAACATAAAAAGAAAAAAAAATCACGAGTCTATGTAACAATCAAAAGAAAATAAACAGGATGGAAGTATCCGCAGGGGCAGATAAACCAACATCAGGGGATGCTGACGGCCGCTTTGCGTCGTGATTTTTCATCCACGCGTAAGGTTGGCAGCCAATTAGGCGAACGAACCACCATGCACATCTTTACATACATATGCACAGATAGCTATAGGAAACCGAAGCTAAAGCTCGAGGTAAAACCCTTTCTATATACAAGATATCTCAAATATAGCACACCAATTTAGAAGAAAAGAAAGAAAAAAAACGACGTTGACACATCAAACCAACTCAACCACCCACACCATTCCCCTCTCTTCCACCACCAGGTACACATAACCAACTACACCCCCTCCTCACAAACGGCAACGGACACAATTCCTGCCCATCCTTCCTCGGCGTCTTCGACCCATTATCCTCCTGCGGCCCACAATCCCACCATTCCACCCACTCCGCGCGCGGAATGACATAAGACCGAAAACATACAGAGCAGCAGCGTCCGCCTGTGTCGCGCACATCTCTAGCCTGATGTAACATGTTGAGCACGAAGGTGGGGCAGCACTCGGGAGAGGATTCGAAGAATTCGAGGTATCGGTTGAGTTGGTGCGAGCGCGTGCAGGCTTGGAGCGAGAGTTCGCGGAGGGAATGGACGCGGGAGATTTTAGTCCCGTGGGGGTGGGTATTAGGAAGTTCGTTATTGATGTTATTATTTGAATAGGAGGAGGGCCTTGGATCGGTTTCGAGAAGTCGGCCTTCCGCATTGAAGAATCTGATAGCGCTTCGTGCGATGGCGATGGGGGATTCAGCTTCGAGGTGGATATTGTCCAGAGATGAATCGGTTAAGGAATCGCGGAATATGAATTTGCCATTCTCAGAAGAACGATATAGTTCCGCCATATCTGATTCAACAAGGGGAATGAATGGATTAGGATGAACGGTGAGCTGCTCTAACTCGCCATTTTGCATTAGACCGAGGATCTCCCAGGGCAAGTGCCGTAGTTTGTTTCCTGCGACGTTTAGATTCTGGAGCATGGTGAGTTTGCGGATCGAGGAAGGGATTTCTTCGAGTTTGTTGTGGCGGAGGCTGAGAACTTTGAGGCCCTGGAGATCGAACACATCGCCGGAGACGGAGCGTAGCCTGTTCTGTGCTAAGAACAGACGGAGAGACGGTTCTAGGGGCTCGTACACCTCGTCGCCAACTGGCCCGTCTCCGACAGTGGGTTGTTTGGTTAATTGAACTAGGGGGCGTAGCAGGCCGGACGGGATTGTTTCCAAATTCAAATGTCTGTACAATTGTTAATATTCCTCCGTCACCCAGGTATGGGGATACACTGTTGGAGAGTAACGTTGACGTACGATAGATCAACGTTATCATTGCCTTCCTCGAGACACGCAATAATAGTAGTCCTGGCGCGTTGCAGAGCTGGGGTATCAGCGCTCACTGTAGGGTCCCGAAACCTCTGAACTGCCTCATTAGATAACGATGGCCTAGCTTCCTGTTGCAAAACTACGCGGACATTCTCCGTGGCAGTAGGGTTTCCCTGGCTATTGGATGGCAAACTAGCGTCATAAAGGGTTTCCGCGAGCGACTCCGTCGAATCGTCGCTATTCATCCACACACCACTGTCCAAGTTACGTTTATCCTTAAAATCCGTCCTCTTCTTCCTCTTCGCGCGCACTTTTTCTCCCCACCATGTCCCACGATACTGGCGTTTCCCAAAGAGATTCCGCGGCATGTCGCCGCCGCCATCGTTGCTGTCTCGCTGGTTCGTGGTGCGCGAGTAGTTTTCTAGAGCGGAACATTCGACATCGTCGCTAGAGAATAGAGGAGGGTCACTAGATGGTGCGAGAAGAAGGTTCTCAAGATCTAGGGGCGTTGAACGTTTGTAGGAAAATTGTAAAGGCCGTCGCCCTGAAGCTTCGGACAGGTCAGACGACGCGACTGAAGCCCGCTGCTTCCGACGCGGCGGTGAGGGTAGAGGTAGGTCGTTTTCCATTGTGGCTTAGCGTCATGGGAGTCGCTCTATATATTTAAAAGTAAAGTAAAATCCATTGATGCCTGTCACCCCCAGTTGCGCTGGTAAAACTGAGAATATCTCGTTGCTTCAACTATGCTTGTCGACGTGGATTTTTGGTCTGACGCAATGTTTACAGGGGACAGGGACGCGTAGAACTAGTCTGACCAATCAAAACCGTACATCGATGTTATCTTATCACCGCGGTCACGTGGACAATGCACGGCTCAAAATCCACGTGCTTGCGTATACTTTCCAGTCTCCCTCCACGTCAGTGTTCACAGTGTTTAGACAACAGGGATCAAGCATTGTCTCATTTTCATCGTGGAGAGGAAAGATACGGAGGCAGTGCCTCAATTCCGTCGTCAATATGATATACCGCCAATTGAATACAGCCCAATTGTTGGGACTTCACCAATGCAGAACTCTACTAGAAGCCACTGGCAGGATCGAGTCTCAAAAGGTTTCATCTCCAGTTTTTTTTGAATCCATAGATCATCCCAGCTCTAAAATGACCTTAAATCTACGTCACCTTTGACCTTCAGACCTCTTGTCCTCTTGTCCTCTTCGTTTCGATCCCTGCGGCTTATCCTCCTTGCCAACAGAGCCAATGGGCGGATACGCGGTACAATCACGGAGCAGGTCGAACAGGAGGGAGCATGGTTGATTATCACCGTCTAGGCCTTGCCATTTGAAATTTACATATGGTTTATCAGAGGTTTCCTCAAGACATAAACAATGATCGTCCCGGGCCAAAAAGGGAGGCAATAAAACACACAAAAGGTAGAGGGCAAAGGGTTTGAAGACAATCGGCAAGAGTGCACCAAACCCATCATTAATCTCTCCAACCGCAAAGAATACACAGTTTTTATCGAAAAATAAATAAAAAGGGAAAACCGCCAGTGAGGCAAGGGGGAAATAATTATTCCATCTTTTCTTCCATTTCGTCAAATATCACAAAAGAATATCCTCAAAGCACACCAAAAAATGTGGGGGGGAGGAAGAGCAGCGTGCTGTTCCGCGAAGGGAAAAATGAGCTCGAGCAAGCTCAAGGTGGCCTTGAACCCGCATGGACTCATCATAATCCATGAATCATCGTCAAGAATAGAATATATGGGCATAAAAAGGGGAGGCAAACAACACCTGCTGTTTTTGGTACAAAAGGTGATCTCCTGCTCCAGAGAAGACGAAAGAATAAAATGGGGGGTAAAAATTGGTATCATGAAAAAGAATTCCTCCACAAATAAATATGCCAGAAGTCACAGAAAAGGCTAATAAAGATATTGGGTGGGTATAGAATCGCGCGCCGAACCGAGAAAGCGAAGACCGGCCAAAGAATCGAAAATTGGAGATAAACTCCAAGCGAGTTTTGGTGTTGAATTCCTTCTCGAAGTTGGTATAAATCTGATCCGCGACGGAGAGAATCATGCGAGCCAGGAAAAAAAAGAGGTATCTTAGAAAAGGAACCAGTCCCTACTACCCCGGTGGGCGCGATATGTTGATGCGTCTATACCAGCGCACCGACGAGCGCAGCGAAGGATCCAGCCACCATAACCATGGGCAGACCAGCTGGCGCGAAGCCTGCGGCTGCGTTTGTTGTAGCAGCAGGAGGAGGGCTTTCGGTGGTGGTTGCGGTGGTGGTCGCGGCGCTAGCTGAGGTCGTTGTTGCAGCCACAGTAGTAGAAGGTGGGCTGGTAATAGTCGTTGCGGACGTGGTCGACTCCTGAACGGTGCTAATAATAGTCATTGTCACGGTCGAAGTCGTGGTGCGGGTAGACGTGACGGTTGTGTTGTCGTCTTGCGCCGCCACGAGGTACGGCGCAATGAGGAAGAAGAGGGCGACGAGGAAGTTCAAGAAGCGCATTTTGGGTATATTTGTTTGCTGTAAGCCGGCGGCAATGTTGGAAGGATAAAATGGGACTCTGTCTTGAATCGACGTCGACGCACGATACGGACGGTCGCTATATATACTATGAAAGTTGAAGAAAGGGATCGGAACGCGGTCACTGATGCAGAGGCGACAGAGAAGGCGATGCGATTGTGTTGCTGTGGTAGCGATGCAGGCGTTTGCTGTCGCAAGAGCGGTAAATCAGGGCGCAAAGAACGCAGAGCGATTGTCGCAAGGACGAAAACGGTCGGTTGACAAAGGAGTGTCTAAATAATATCGTTGTTCAACGCGAGAGAGAGAGAGAGAGAGAGAGTGGATAGAGCGCTGCTCAAAGGATGTTGCTCAAAGGAGAGAAAGGGGCGCAAGTTCGGCCAGGAAATGAGTGTGGTTGAGATCGTGTTGTCGGAGAGATGAGACGGTTTTTGTCAGGTAGGGGGAGCGCCTGGCTCTTATGAGCACTACCAGGCGATTTCACGGTTAGCCCAGGGGGGGCCGCCCTTTGACTGGCTCATCACCATGCAGGTACCTTTCTTACTAATGTCGCGCCGCCTCAACTCTTCACCTTCTGTGAAATGGAAGTAAAAGTCTGTCCCCCCCCTTCAGGCACCTCCAATGGGGAATTATTGCATTTACTGGATTGTCATTTGCTGGCTCCCCCCTCTATCCAGAGATTCCATTGGATGCAGTGTAACCCAGCCATTGTGTGAACAGAGGGGATGGACAGGAACCGTACGAAAAAGGTTCCAGGCACTTTGGCCCTCCCTCGGAGCGCGAATTATGATTTGCCAGAACGCCGTTAGTATTACAGTTGTTTGTAGCGCAACCACGTCGATCGGCTTTCGAAGTGCCAGCGAAGCAAAAATATGTCACTTTTCTTTTCGCGAAAAAAACAGCCGTATGCCGCCTCACGAAGGCCTCCTTTTGCTCATCGATAGATTACGATCACGTACCAAAAGAGTAAAAACCGCTAAATTTTTCCCAATTGCGTGCCAGAATGCCAGAATTACTCAGTAATGCCAGAATCCCCCCCTGGTCAAAAGCTCGTATTGGAGGGCGCTCTTTAAGATTGCGCTTTCCCTCCAACCCTGGCACCCATAGGAGGCTCAAAAACAGCCTTATCCTTCCTTGGAACTGTGAGATGTTTTTTCACTTTTCCCCTGGCAAATCGGCTGGAGAGGGGGAGACCATGTGATGGGAGCCCCCAATTGCTGCTGCCCTGACACCTTTCTTTCAAAAGGAGAGCCTGTGTGTAGCTTAGATGTGTTTGCAGTGTAGCCCTTTGAGCATACCTGTTTCACATTGTCCTCCCCTTTTCTCTTGTTCCCTCCCTTTTTTATTTCATGGAGCAAACAGCAACACCAGGGAAAGGAGGGTTGTTTTCTGTAAACAAACAAAATACACAACTGTCTTGAGAGATACTAGGGTTACCGGAGATCGCAAGGAGGGATCCACATCATTGGGTTGTTGGTTCCTGGCACTAAAACTGGCCCCCATCTTTAGAGGCTAGAGCCTACAAAGTAGCACAGTTAGTTTTGTCAGCTTTTCTCGCTTCCTCACAGGCAGTGACCTTTCACACAGATAAAGGATGCCCCAGTCCATCAGAAAAGCCTGCATGATTTGTTCCTGTTCAGAAATTTTATATGTGGTGGGGTAAAAATTTGGCACGTGTGGAATATATTACGCAGATCTTTGGACTAGTATTTAAATGGGTTAGCGGTATTATATTCGTTTTTATTCGTAAGATTACAGCATTTTGTGCTGTCAGCAACCCGAGACTTTCTTCGCTATCTGACTACCTGCGAAAGCCTCAACAATAAGTCAGGCAGAATTATTAATAATATGACGTGAGGGAATATCAGCAGCGGGAAAGAAAAATGTGGAAGGACCAAAGGAACAGCCTGGAGACTTTTCCCTTGCTCAAGGACATGTTTCATGTCCTGGCCATTATTATTGCTAATTGCGGAAGAGAGTTGAGGAAAGAGAAGTTGTGAAGTAGCCGCCCAACAGTCCAACACAAACTGTGTCATGTTTCGTTCTTTCAAACAAACATGAAGCTCGAGCCAGAGGTTGGTGAGGGCGGCAAGCAGCAGAATTTCCCACAAGTAGTCCTCCACATATTGTTTTGGATGATTCTATCCACTGGGTGACGCATCTGCCTTTCCAGCGGTGACATGTAGAGCGTTTATATGTATTGCATCGTGGTAGCATTTTTGCCAGCGATGGCTATTATTATCGCTAGTGATGATTCTGCGCGAATCCTTGCAAGATATGCAAAAACTTATTTCGCTCGTGTTCCTCAGACTTCCTCTTGACCCATGCAGATTCCAACATCCGTAATCTGCGAATTTTGGGAAATTGGTCGCGTGGCAAGCCAGCGCATATCTGTTAGTTACTCCTGTGCTCAATACCGTCCCTATTCCTTGTTCAATGGTCCAACGGGATGAGCCTCGGGAGAGATGGGAGGGTATTATGGGCGAAAACGGGTTCTTTTCTGGCTTTTTCACTTTTCGTCCGTCGCATTGCCACTGGTTTTGAAGAACTTTCATCTCATCCTTGTTCGTTCAAGAGGGAGATGGCAATATTTTGTCGTAATTGTAGTCATCCGGGGGGGGGGGGGTTCCCGGTCGAGGCACCCGTAGCGTTACAACAATTGGTTTGTTGTGCTGATCGATCATATTAGCTAGACTCAGGAGGCCAACAAAAAGCAGGACGAAGAAAAGTAAAAGAAGCAAGGAATTTCCCAACTCCAATATCTGCAGCTGTGAAAGAAAGAAGGACTTGCAACTTTCAAGCCTCAACGTTATTCCTTGCATTGTTTCTTGCATGCCTGGATCGCTGGGTTGCCCTAAGATTGCCCCGCTGGGCGGGCGGCCGCTACCAATCAATACTTAATAGTAAGCGTGTCTTCCACATAACCTTCTTTAGTGGGTTGTTGGCCTGGGCCCCGCAATTGGGCCTTTGTGAAAGGGGCGTTGTCAATAATTCTGACTCCGGTTTCCTTGTCCTTGAAGCCTCGGGCCTTTAAAACGAAAGTGTGTATCAAAAGAGGAGTTTCGAGTCGTGATCGAAGCCTTCCCTGGACGGATTGATCGGGCGTTGTTGAATGACTTTGGGCTCCCGATGGGGCCTGCTGAAGTCTAGCAGCAGTGAGCTCGCTCACCATAAAAGCCCTGTTGGTTTGATGATGTCTTTGTTAGACGCTTGAACAATGTAGCTTTTGGTCTCCATGTTTCTTATCAATTACCTAGGTGTCTTTTGAGCATTTAATGTATTTTTGGGAATGGTTAGATCCCTTGAAGATTTTGACTGCATTTGATATCATCGCACACTGTGTATACAGCAACCGCTCGCTTGCTACTATCACCATGGAGGAATTGGTCGCCCCGTCCGCCTGAGATCCGAGATGAATTCCTTGTGAATTCGTCTTTCTGCCCTCGCTATACCAGCACTAACATTCTCGAAAGTTCCTGTCTCCTTTGCAAGGAGTGTTTTGTCTTTTTTCACAATAAAGAACCCATACCTAATCGGACCTTGACGCCGCCTGCGTGTAGCCAAAGCCTTGGAAATCGGGGGTGGCCGAACAAAACCTATAGCTTCCAAGAATCGTTTGTTCGAGTCACTGAGCATGAACCGTGGGATATATTCCGTGTCATCTTCTTCTATGCCCTTCATAAGAGATGCATGTACTGACACGGGATAGCTGGACACGCCGATACTCGTAAGGTTGATGTGTGGATAGCGCGCCCTGTAGTGCACTTCTTCAAACTCCTCCCAAAGCTGTTTTTTGGATACTCGCGAAAATACGCGGACAATAGTATAAGTCTCGATCTGGTCCAAAACATGTCGTAGGCTTATCTTTTTGCCCTTATGATCTCTCATTCCCATATCGAGGATGTAGCTCGGGAGGCTTCGGCCGATCGAAACTTCTTCCGGGTGTTGTTGAGGCTGCACAATTGAAGGCTCTAGTTCTTCATTGCCAATATCGCCAGTCGAATGCTGCCTTCCTTGCTCCTCAGATAGGCTTGCCTGGGTGGGCATTTTTGTTTTCTGGGGGGCTTGACCCTCCAGATTCTGACGAGCGGAGCGCCGGGGCCTCAACTGCATAGTTGCAAGCTTATCAACCGGACGAATTCGATCGAGGTTGGGTCTGCTGTCTTTGAAATTGTGCTGCCACTTCGGCTCCTGGCCCTAGAGACTATCTCAGCGAGTTGTGTGGGCCGAATGTGTAGATCTTTCGAGAGATTTCCTCGTGAGAAATCACGCAGCGGTCAGCTCCAACACCTCATCACTCTGCGGGGTTTTGATGGATTTTCCCTTTCGTCATGTGCTTTCCCTTCCACATCTCAACTGCGCAAGACAGGCGAAGGGTGGTGCAGGCAACGCTGCACTAAGAACATATCCAAGATCTACCACCAATACGAGACTTCTGGCCTTTAGTCTGCTGCTCAGCCACTGAAAGGCGTCGAGATATCAGTTCGAGTCCTTCCTACGAGGCGGACTGCATTGATGACAGGCAGCCAGACCTGTTTGGCCAGCTTGCACATAAACTTCCACCAAACAACCTGTGCTGCTGTTCGCTGTGAGCACCCAAGGCTAGGCTACGGCGTCCTGTTTGGGCCTCCGTCGTTGCCCACTGTTACATTTCTCTCTTTTGCACTTTGCACTTCTGCATTCCTGGAGAAGATGGACAAATATCTTGAGAGCAGGGGTGACATATTTCCAAGTGAGCAGTTTGATTGGATTGAGAGCAGTCAAGTGCCTGAGCGGAAGAATCGAGGCCATGCTTTTGGGATACAGACACCACATCTTTTTGAGGGTTGCATCAATGATGATATTGGGGAATGTCCCAACACCTTTGCAGCCGAGTCTGATCTTGCTTTGGATAAGATGGGATGGGTTGACAGCAAACATCCCAAACCACACTAGGAAGCAGGTTGGTCTGCGATCTTCCCATACCCCTTCAGTTTCCAATGGAGCTCAAGTGTGCTACAGCACATAGAGTTCTTCACTATCAGTATTGCGATATTTCCCGGAGTAGCAATGACTAGGGAAAGCAAAGCTATCATGGGCTCATGTATCTTAAATAGAGAGCTTCCAGAGTACCTGGATTTTCTTTTGAGGATTTTATGTTTTGTTCGAGAGGCGGAATGCATATTCTGACGGTTAGCCTTGAATATGTATCCATACTTCTAGTGGAGGAGGGACATGATACCAGAATCGTAAAAGGAAACCTTGAAACAATCTTGGAGAAAATAGCTGCATACGTATATATCCTTTTGGGTATTTGATGGGTTCTTCATAAATATCTATACTTCGCTTTGTTGTTCAAACCGTTTCAGTATCTCGGACTTCCACCAAGCTAGGATACATCATGTTTCCCTGATGGTCAGCTCTTGGTATCCCTAGAGCTCGTGCTCCTTTTTTCTCTCTCGCAAACTAGGCTCGGATACTGTTTGCAATGCGTCAAATCCAAGGGATGGACGTGAAGAACAGTCACATTGGAGGACCGTGGATGCGATTAGGAGGCTTCACACAAGCCCGCTAAGTAAAGGATTCCGTTTCTTTGCATCATCAATGTATGCAATTTGCTTGCAAAAGGAAGCTAGCTTCCACGGTGGGCGCCCATATGCAATCTCGTAATCTAGGATGAGGTGTCTAGAGTTCCGAAGTCAAAAAAGAAGCACGTAAAAAAGGAGACTATCAGATAAATATATCCCCGAATCGAAAAAGCGCTTGTCATCCCAACGTTACTCGAGACAAAAGAGACAAAGTTGAGAATCCATTATTCCATGAACGCCGTGGTCAAAGGCTAGTTTTGAGCGCAGGCGTCAAAGACTCGCAAAAAGTATTTACACATAAATATTTGTTTAAATCATTAAATCTTGGGTATGGTATCGCCTTCCCCATCTATCCCCAAACCCCACGTCCATCCTGGACCCCCTGTTGTACATTGGTTATGGTCTTCTTCCCTTAAGATCTCTGGGGTCGCGGGTGGTATTGTCGGGGCATTATGAATGGCTGTCCGCGAGTCCTGGACCAGGCATGGTAGGAGTTCGGCGTGCCTTCGGTTCGGATAACGCTTCCAATGGACATGAAGAATCTATTTCCAAAAGGGAAGAAATGCAATGTCAGTTGAGCTATTTGCAGTAGAACGGGGTTGTCAGTCTGAAATGAAACAATGCGTACCCGAACGTTGCGCCAGAACCAAGCATGAATTTTCCTAACGTCCGCATAACACCGTTCGGGCCAGCGCCGTATTGCATTATAGAAACGGTTCCTAGGATATATAGGTCAGTCTTCTCGTCCCGAGCGCCATTCGCCATGTGCCATTGCGGGTACCTACCGAAGATGAATCCCATGATCGTACCAACAGCTACAAATGAATGTTAGCGAAGCCAAAGGGAAATTCACACACAAGGTACATACATCCGCCCATCATTGCGCCCATTTTTACTATTTAACCTGTTAGTAGCTGCAGCCTAAGAGCTTGCGGAATGGGAGTGAAGCACTTACGCTTGTCGAAAGTCGAGGGACCTTGCATACCCCCACTGGCAGGAACTACAGGCGGCATGTTTTCTGTTGTGAAAGTAACGTCTTGGCTTGCTTTGAACCGGAATTGCATGTAGATGCGGCGGTGACGGTGGTGGGAATTGGCAAAGAGAAAAGGACCGGATTCGACCTCTGTGAGAGCTCTCAGTGTCTCTCCTTCTCCGGCAAGCTTCAGCAAAGTGCACCGAGCCCACCGCGCTTACTAAGCTATTCGTTCCCAGATTGGTAGGCGCTAAGCCAATAACGTCGCTCGCTTCAGCCGCCGTGCTCACGTGACCCGTCCAACAACTTGACCCTTTCTTCACCCTCCAACACTCTTCTTCCAGGGCCAGCGCCGCTCCAGCTCAGCCTCCCTGACTGCATGGTTTCTTTTCTATGTGTATCTTTGGCTGCTGTCTATTTATTCGCTTTATAGACCAATCTGACGAGTTGTGAGTCCTCGTTGTGCCGTTTGGACTCTTTTCGTACCCGCGGCCACGCGACACCCGATTTATGACAGCCGCCAACCCTTTGTTTTTTTTTGTCACTCAACTGCACTGGTAAGTCGATGATGCGCCTCTAAAAGCTAGGTCTCAATGCTCCTGTGGCTCTTGTTATGCCGGAGACGATTGAGATGCGCACTGTTTCGGATATGATAGCAAACTGAGAATAGAGAAAGCGATGGCTAACTATTTTTTGAAAGATTCTTGCCTAGGTGCCAGATATTAGCCCTGTGCCTCACGGCTTCTTTATATCGCTATTTACTTGGATGCTCCTTATGCTGGTTGAGGATAGTGTAGTCACTCTCCAGCCTGCTGCCTCACGCATAGAAGCGTGCTGAGTCCTGGCAGGAGTGGTTGGACACAGGCGGCGATTGAATTTCCCTCTCCAGCCAGTCTCAGATACCCGACAACCGCCTTACTCATGACTGCTGTGGCGTCTCCACCAAGCGTGCAATCTGTACCCCGTTTGGGATGGTATCCTGATATTAACGGTGGACAAGGAGCGCTTACTTCACCGGGAACTGAAGACGTCTCACGGATGTTTATGCCTCGAAAAAGTGTCCAGCGTACAAACTCGTCCTCGTCACTGTCGTCAACGTCAACTGTTTCTGCCCCCTCGCAGCACAGTAATGGTGGACAGCAGTCCTCCAATAGCGAGTCGGGTACAGGGTCATCGAAAAAGAAACCCTATCGGTATATCTGGTCTAATTCAAAATCAGAACCAGTTTCTGGCGTGACGAATGCGCGTTCTCAGGCTGTCCCAGCTCCCCCTTCTGGAACAACAGCATCTTCCGCAATGTCTGCTCTTCAACAGCAACCCCCTATTGTCCCATCCCAACACATGTTACAATCCCCGCAACAAAATGGGATCCGTCAGGGGAACGGGCCACTCCCTAGCGACCCACCAGCGATTTTGACGTTGGTTCCCATTAACGGGACCTTTGACCGGAAGCAGATAACTGTTCCGTATTTTCCAGAGGTTCTTCGTGTGGGTAGACAGACCAACGTAAAAACGGCGCCTACCCCTATGAACGGTTACTTCGATTCTAAAGTACTTTCGAGACAACATGCCGAAGTTTGGGCTGATCGGTCGGGGAAAATTTGGATCAGGGATGTGAAATCGTCGAATGGCACCTTCGTCAACGGGCAAAGGCTATCTCCTGAGAACCGTGATTCCGATCCCCACGAACTACGAGAACATGACGTATTGGAGCTTGGCATAGACATTGTGAGCGAAGATCAAAAGTCAATTGTCCATCATAAGGTTTCAGCAAAGGTGGAACATGCTGGAATCTACGGGCCAAGTATGAATGTTCTGGATTTAAATTTCGGTGATATAGACCCTACCGCTGGTGGGGGCCTTCTTCCTTCCCACCTAAGCCAGCCACTTTCTCATATGCGCGGCCGAACCGGTAGCTCATCGTCCATGAGCAGCAGCCGCAGCGCACAAAGCGCTGCTGGCAGCCATTTAAATGCGTTACAACAACAACGTCAAACTAATTATTGGCTTTCCCCCATTTCTATAGAGCAGGTTGTGAAAAGGCTATCGGTTCGTATTCTCCGGAGCGAAGCTAATGGGTTATAAACTCGCTGACATGTTTACCTTGCAGTCGGAAATGAAACAAGCAAAACAACAAACTCGCGAACTCGGCCAAACGAACGAATTCTTAGACTCGCTGTTAACACGTGAAGGCTTGGAGAAAGAGCGCATAAGACCTTCGCCAACTGAAAGCCAGGGTGGTCGCCTTCCGAATGGCCGCCCCAAGATGCCGAAACTCGACCAGATCTCGAGATTCTCGGACCCCCCTGCACCGCCTCCTCAACAACCATTGCCAGAGAAACCTAATATGCTCATGCGCTCCAACACTGCCGATTCCGTGTCTCTATCCTCCTTTAAACGATCTGATACTGAGAAGCCTAGAACCCCTGGAACTTCGCCCGTGAACCGTGACTCGAGCCACATACTTTCGTTATTAGAATCATTGACCATAGCTAAAAAGGAGATTGAGTCACAAGGTGCCCGCGTTAAAGAGCTCGAAGATTTATTGCGTCAAGAGCGGGTGGCTCGGGAAAGTGCGGAAGAGCGAGCACGAGCTTTAGAGGGCCAAATGATGTCAGCCAATTCAGAATCAGAGATAGAAGCTGCTTTTGAACCCCCAGCGGAAAGTGAAGAGTGTGCTGTTGTTGAAGATATTGGCGCGGAACTCCTTCCTGTCAAGGAAATAGTTCTGTCGCCATCGAATACGGATACATCACAATCAAGTGATGAAACAGGCGCAGAGCAGCTACAACTGCGTATTGAAAAGATGATGGTAGAAATGGCCGAAATGAGAAAACAAATGGAGCAATACCGGCAATCCTCTGAGAAATCGGAGCAGGATGCCGCTGAAAGCCGCCAGACTCTTGCTGAGATGATCGAGAGCGTCCGACGCGAACGAGCCGAAGCTGCTGCGACTTTGTCCAATAAATCAAGCGATACTGTTGCATATACTAGTGGAGCTCCAGGCAAACCTATCGCCGACGGAGCAGAGTCTGAACCATCTACCATACCCTCAGCCCTGCAGCCACTGCCACAGACCACATGTTCAGTGGATGAGCTAGAGGGTGCTGTGACGGCATTTGCAAAACAAAGACATAGAAATAACATTATGGAGCAGTCCGCACCATATGCTTCTATGCTTGGTGTTGTTCTCCTTGGGGTAGGGATAATGGCTTATCTCAATGGATGGCAAAAATTAGATAAGTGACTCTTGCAATGGTTTGTGTTGTTCATGCAGTATTAGCGAAAGGGCGATCATTATGGAAAGCAATATGGACTTGTGACTGGAACCTGCATCATGCTTTAGCACCTTTTTTATTTTCCATACGCATGGTTTCCTTGTTTGTTTGGCGTTTTTCTTGATCTGCGCGGTTTGGTTCCTCACTGGCAGGTCGGGCGGTTTTATTTTGGTTTTACCTTGGAGTTCATGTTTTCTCCCTTCGCCCTGGATTTTTTTTTATTCCTCCTTTTTTCCTTCTCCACAACACTGTCTTACCTCGATGTTTGGACCCCTACTAATCTTCTGCCCTGCACCAATTATGTACCTTGGTATGGCGGGACTTCATGATGATTTTCCTTCTTCGCTTCTGTCTTTCGCCCTACTTGTTCAAGGCATTTTTTGATCGCCGCAGCCCGATCCACCTGGATGGAGCATCCGACCAATTCTTTCCTACATCTCGACTTCTTCTCTACTTGCCCACCGCCCTATTCTTTTCAGTAATTTTTTTTTCTTTTTCCTGCTATCACTCTCTCTGCCAATGAGTATTCTTTTTCCTTTGTTATTGTGTATACGCGGCCACTTGTATATGTTCCACTATTTGATATGACAACGAGGAAGAGACCGGCAGCAATCGAGATATGTTTAGTCTCCTGATGATATACCCCAACCACGTTCCGTCTTGACTGTCTTCTATTAGATAAGCTACGATATGGGAGAAAGTGACAATATATGTGTGCGCTTTCCCACTCCTGGCTTGTTATTTTGCTTTGATCCCATAGTTCAAGAGTAACCAACAGTTTTGGCTGGTTAGATCACAACTCTCTCTTCTTTTCGCTTCAAACTGATGGTTCACTGCGACGGTCTACTCTAGAGCGAACCTTCAGTGACTTCTGACATTCTTGAAGATACGGCTTTATTGACTAGCATGTAGGTTCGAGGTGTGTTTCAGCCTCATTGAATCCGCTCATTACAACATGAGAGCCTATACCAGAATGTCCCCTTGCTTACCCAGCGCTTGGTGGATATCTTTGAGCGCTGGGCTTTGTCCTTGACACCCGGCAGGTCCCACGATTGACATCTAGTAGCTTTTTATGGCTATTAGCGCAAATGGTCTTGTTTGCTTGGTTTCTGCCACTCCACTTATTCCCTATATAAATAGACCCCGAGCCCTCCATTTCTCCCCCCTCATTCCCTTACGCAGATTCTGTTTGAAAACCCAGCGCTGCTAAAAAGAATTCCATCGTCGCCAAAGAGACGTTGCTCATCGACATCCTTCAGATAAACCATAAGACAATTCACCAATAGCAAGAACCCAATAACCAACACCACAGCCATGAGTTCAGCAACAGAGATGCCAACAGCAGAGACGCCAACTTATGATCTCGACGAAATTCTCAAAACCGATTGGCTCACTGACCTCGATAAAGATATCGTGCAACATGCCCTATCCAGTCCTTCGTTCGTTGTTATTAACGGTGTTCATAACTCCAGGGACATAGGCGCCGTAGCTGGCTCGGTTGTCCGCAAAGGTTACATCTTCCGCTCCGCAACGCTTGGTTTCATCTATGCGGACGGGAAATTGAAACTTGCCTCTGAGCTCGGCGTGAAAGTCTGTTTTGATCTGCAGACTTATAACCAGCGGGAGAAAAATGGTATTCCCCTGGTCGACGGTGTGGATTTCCGCGTGTTGTCACCCGCGAGGGAACTGCCGGCGCCTGATCTTGAACAGTTTTTGGAAGACGACGGCATTCCTGGCATGATGAAGATGTTTGACGATATGCTGGAATCTCATGCGCCCTTTTATCGAGCCGTGTTTGAACAAATAAGGGATCATCATGATGAACCTATTTTGTTTTATTGCGATAGTGAGAATTTCCGCCCCTTTTCTTACTTTTATCCTGTTAAGGCTGCTGTGTAGTTCGCTGCCTTCCCCTTAGAGTGGTTTGCTTGGTCTTCCGGGCGTTATTCTGATATTATGCTGATATCTTCCACGGGACAGCTGGCAAAGAAAGCACTAGCGTGCTTGCGGCTCTCATCCACCAGATAGCTGGCTCCACACCGGAAGTCATCGCACATGACTACGCTCTGAGCCACGTCGGGCTAGCACGAATGAAATATATCGTTCGTGAGAAACTGCCAGGTCACCCAAAGCCTAATTTTAGCTCTAAACGAGCTCGCCAAGCGAGGAACTTTTGTGGTTCCCACAGTAAGACGATGATACAGTTTCTGAAGTTTGTTGGAGAGAAGTTTGAGGGTGGCGCGGAGGGGTATGCGAAGGAGAAACTGGGATTTTCGGAGGATGATAGTGATAAGATTCGAAAGAATCTGACTATGGAAGAAGAGTAATCGGCATCGTTTCCTATCTTCCCTCGCTAAGTCTTTTAAGAATGCGGGAACGGCTCGGTTTGATTTGCCGTCCATGGGTGACCTCTTTCACATAGCCGTCTACTGATGGGCTTGAGAAAATAGATAGTTCCACTGGGCTTAATAATACGTTGGCTTGTTTAGTTTTGAAGGCGTTCCACGGGACTCCCGTTCAAGCACCAGTGCAGCATGAAATATATATAAACCCGCTTCTGGCGAGGGGTGCACTTGCTGAGGGATTGCATTCGTCACATTAGAATGGCTCCAAAGGTTTGAAAATATACGAACGACGCAATCACCACCCTCGAAGCTGGAAAAGGCGGCGACTCTTGACTTGCTAACGAATTGTCAAAGGCTAGATTTACTGGCGTTGGCCATGGGCAGACGTCGCCTGACTCTACTTCACGCTGGCGGAGCCCAATTTTACTGTCTTTCGGACCTCGACGGCCTGCTTGATGCGAGATTAAACGGTAGTACGCTGGGAATACATATTGCTTGCATCTGTCCAAGTTATGTATTTGAATGCTCTTACACATCTAGTGATGTAGTGGTGGCTCCTAGAAGAAGAACCGGATACGCGATACCAACCACCCAATCCCTCAGAAGATGGAGGCCAGATATGCTACCTTAGCATCAAACTGTGGGCAAACACAACGTGTTGAAAGGTGGATTATCCAGGAAAGCTTCGATTTCATAACACTACCAGCAGGTAGAGACTAGAATGTCCATATCCAACACTCACTAACTGCAGCACTTTCCCATAGCTAACAGCTCATATCTATAGTAGGTCTGGCTCCTTGCAGATCGCAGTGCGAGGAACTTTCAACGTGGAAAGCCGGCTACTTACCCGAAACCACAACTCTAGCAGCTAAAACTGCGAAAATGACCGAGCATGCCATGACCTCCTGGCCCGTGAGTTAGCGTACGCCTGCTGTGTTGACAGTTAGTTATATAGGAGCTAAGCAACACAGGTTCATCACATCCGCAGACGCTCTTCGAAGTTAAGCCAATGATATATCCGCGACTAGGGTTAATGGGGTGGTGCAATTGCATTCCTGGGTGGCCATGGTTTTCTTGGAAGCTTGGATGGTCGTCGTCAACTCTAGTGCATCAAAAGATGTTTACCAGAACATGCACCCGGGATATCACTACCCCGACCTCAAGTCCCACGAGATAGAAATCGAGCGCGGACACCATGGTACGCAAGATCCATCATATGATCCTTTCTGTCTCTTCTCCTAGGATAAGCCTCCCAGAAATTTATATCAGTTTGCTCCGTCAATTGACCATGAGCTAGACGGCATTGGTCGAACTGTGTTCGAGTAGAAGGAAACCAAGGAACTAGCAATCACCATCACCATCATTCATTAGTGTATCGGCTGTATCAGTGAAAAATTGGTATCCTAGAGACAAGAAAAATCTCATCGACATTCAGCAATCTAGTTGTCTGGTGCGGCCAAAACATGTCAGTGAGTCTTCATTTCCCCACGAGCTCTGCTCCAGATATCAATCATATACGTGAGAATCGCCATAATGTCGTTTGCCGGAACGCACACCTATGTTCAAAGATATGATAGGACACCATAGCAGCGTGAAGGGGCCATTTGCCCATGTGTTTGTTCTGGATATTTCAGTATATCGAAAGAGTTACCGACTCAATGCTTCTCTGTTTTGTCTGGCTCCACAGACTTTGTTGGAGCAGCTCTCTGAAAGTGGACGATACCCCACATCTTGTATGGATGCAGCTCTGGGGTGCATTATGGGGTGAGGAAATACGCCGAAAGGCCTTAGAAAATCCGGCTCCATGGCTCTTCTCAACTGACCCTGTGCGAAAGACCCTTGATATCAACCCTTCTCCGCTCTTTGGATTTGCACTCCACCCTATCCCTCCGAGAGACTCCATCCTGAGCGTCCCCCCCAACAATATCCCCACACGGTCATGGGTGGTTCCACTCATAGAGCAATGCGATGGACTATAACATCTGCCTCATAATAGGTGAAGAAGAAGTCGTTGGTTTGGTTCAAGGGGTAGAATCTAGTCTGATTGTGGCCTCAGCCTGTCCTCTGGGACGGCTGGCAGTATCTGAGATTTCTTGATGCGGTGGATAAATGACACAGCATCCGCTACTATGAAGAACCCTCAGTCAACCCTATATTGACTCCGAGGAGCCGTGCCTGTTTTGATAGAGGGTCCGAAATCGAGTTTAAATTAGCTTGACCCATTTGGATGGGCCATTTCCCCGGTTAAATGCGTGTTCCTATTTTGCATCATCCGATGCAACATTATCTATTATTTCCCCTCGATAGAGCCCTGCCCAGAGGCTCATGGTCGAGGGCACGGGTACTTATATGGATGTACAGATATACATTTAGGGGTAATGAGCTAATTTAAGTGCTAATCTCAGATTCATCAACTTGGAGATTCCGGATCTCTTCGTCAATGCAAGCCGTTTCAAGAAACAAGTCACGTTTTCTGGGCTTTCGCACGTGTAAACCAAAGAGGACGTTCTACCTTGTAAGCTTCCTCTGCAGCCCATTCATGGGCTTGACGAATGGACCCTGAGAGAGGAAAGAGAGGCCACTTGAGACAAGCAGAATTGTCCTTAACGGGGAAGAGACGGATGAGGAGACTTTCTCGGCAGCAGTTTTGGGTTTTGATGTGTTTCTATTCATATATGCTTCCGCCCAACCCCCTCCCCGTAAATGCTATGCATGATCTATGCATACCCTAGACCGGGACGATATTAAACAGCCAGGGTCCAATAATCCAATGCCATGTCAACTCTTGGGGATACGGGAAAACATGGGGGAGAACGCAAATTAAACATTTCGCTGTTTAGGACCAACCAGACGGACGGACGGGCGGACATCTGGGTATGCGTTAGGCGAAGGTGCATACAAGGATAAACCTACCGTATGGAAATGGAGGTATGAAGACACGAGGGCGACACTTTCAAAGTTCAGCTTTTCTTCTATTTTGATCTTGGACGCGAGAAAAGAGCTCCACGGAGTCATGGTTTTGGCTTGCGTTCAGCGACAACTGGCTGTATCGACTGGGCATACTCCATTTGCACATAGCTATGTATAGTAGTAGAGGAATATGGATCAGGACTAATGCTGATTTCCTGTTAGCCGTATCACTTTATCAATATCTTGCCCTTTACTCTGTCTTTGAACAGCAGGATCCCCATCCTGCCTCCATCGCGCGCCATTTCAAATCCATGAGGATTGAGAGAAGAAGCCCTTGATCGACCAGCGGCGCCATTAGAGCGACCCTAGTCAAGCCTCCGCATGCACGATAGCTTTTCGGCTGTTAGAAGACGCACTAATGGATAAAATGCAGCAGCCAATGATGGCCCTTGTGTTAGGAGGAGGACTGGGGAAGCTCTTTTAAGCAGCAAGGGGTTGGGATGGTCTTGCTAGCAGTGGATTTAGCGTCTGCCCTTACCTGGGAACGAGACTGCAGCTCGACGCGAACTGCTCTCGCTCAAAACACCGACGCGTGAGGCGGTTGCCAGATCACAAGGGAGCCCATACATACGCGACTGCCCAGGTGGTATTGTTGGCTTTGCCTAGTATAGACACAACGCGCGCCCTGCAACTTGCAAGCTGCAGCCTGCAAGCCCCAGCATGAACTCACTGGCACGGATCTCATCTGGCAGACGGCAGAGTCGACCCTCATCCGGGGATTTTACCCGGCGGGCAGACAGCGCTGTCTCCATGACATGTAAACGCTGACACGCCGAACTCTACCGGAGGAATGAGTCGGAGCATTTCCTCTGTGTCTAACGATCGGAGTGAGACAATCAACAATAGATGGTGTGATTGTTTATTTTGACTGGGGCAAAGTCTCCCCAGATCTCAGCAAGGAGATCACGTCCCAAGCGGAAAAATTGTGGATAAAAGCGGAGAATAATCGGCCATAGAACTTCTCCACAACACGAATTAGAGGAAGGGTCCATGAGCCAAAAGAGCTATCACAATCAAACCAGGTCTTTGAGCGTCTGCATTCAGGCAACTTTTAGATACGCATCCGGCCTGATACTGATGCGTTCCCGACAAGCTTCAGCTCAATGATCAATCAAGCAAAATACCCTTTCTAGCTCGTGTCCTAGATAACTTTTGACTATTCATTCGCCCGCGATCACACTAAACGCCATTACCCGGACCGGCTACATATGCCAGAAACCACCGCCACAAGGCGTGGGCCGTTGCGCAAGCATGATGCGCAAAATCTGCCACTCCCAGAATGCCAAAGTGGCAATGATTGGCCGATATTTCCTCCTTGGCCTGCTATGGATTCACAACCAAAGTGGAATGTGGATGGGCTATCATCATCCCCTTCCCCACAATGCCAACTCGCTTTTTTCCCTGTCCCCTCTTGACAATTACCAGGATCAACGGGTCGCTCGAGCGAATGACAATTGCCGGAGTCTAGACTAGGCTGCACGCCAGCTGCACAGAAGCTCACTAGTGCGAGGATCGAACGTCGAACGTGTGACTTGACCTCGCTTGCTGGGGCTTCTAGAAAACAGTCAGCTCGGCCTAATCTTCGCGCTTTGCAGTACGATTGGCCGGAAGCGAAAGAAAGATATGTGCCAAGGGCCTCGCGTTTTCTTGTCTCTGGATAAATTCAAAGGGGACTTCGTGCATCCAAAACGGTCGCAGCATGGTTGGGCCCCGAAATGCCTTCATTTGATCCTCTCGATTTTTACCCGCTTAGGATTGCTCGCGACAGGAACGGTGCGAGCGCTTCTAGCCGCTATCGCCTGACGCGCGAATTTTTATTTTTTTCATCCCGACAACAAAAAAGAGAAGTAAAAGAAGGATTCCAGGCCAGATTGACGATCTGGGAACCTCAACAAGACCGCAGAAACATCATGTGCTATCATTATTATGTGGGCAGAACCTCGGGGCCCCACAATATGCGAGAGAAACATCGGGTTGCTCACTAAAAGTAAAGCGGAGAAAACCCGCAAAACTCCACTAAATTCCAGCTCATCATTCGTCTCAAACCCGCATTCCTTCCCCAGGCTTTCAACATGCCCTTGACAATACCCATAATATTATTACTCTCCAATGCGATTAATTCATGAATTTAATCACATAATCACATGTGACAGATATCATGAGGTTACTAGGTTTCTAATTTTGCTCGTTTGACCGTTCAACTCGTCAAGGGAAACGCCAGAATCATGTATAATCTAGCCAGTTGGAAAACTAGAATGTTTCAAGCATGGAAAATAGAAGGCTGGCTGGTAGAAATCATCCTTAGAACCGACGCTAGGCGGCAAAATACAGATGGTCTCACCCACCCTAGCATTGCTAACATATGCCTAGACTTGACCCTAGACTTGTTCTGCAAATCCGGTTAGACCCCTGTTTTACGACTTGCCACACCCAGTCGACAAACTCGTTCTCATTTGCAGTATGAATGATGATTGGGCAACGTATTTCAGACTTGATGGAGCTGGCACGTGCTCTGAGACTGTCGTTGAATCTCGGCTGCCGAAACAAACCACCTTTCGGGTTGTGGAGATGGCCACGAGAATCAGCCCAAGGGGACCTCGATGAGCTTGAAGCTGTCGACTCAGTGCTATCCACAGTCCCTGATGCCTCGTCAGAGCTCGCGCGCGGGTATAGAACCTTCTTTTGAACGATGAGGTGAATCCTGATAAGATCGCCAAAGTATAGAAGCGCTGCTATTATTATCAGAAGAGGTCAATGGCATGGCGTCTGCAGGGAGGTTGTGCATCGGCAAAGCCAACAAGCAATAGGAGATCAAGGATGAAGCAGATCTTGAGGCGCCATAAATCTATTACTCAATCTCGTCTTGAATCCCTCGCCCACAAAGGGAGTTTATCGAATCATGAAGTGCCTGCGACGCAGGAGTCATACGACGGAAAACCGGGGCGGAGAATTTGAAAGATTGGAGGGTCACAAGGATGGAAAAAAAATGCGGGTTCAAGACCCTTTTGTATCCAGTACTTACCCGACCACGGGAATTTGATCCTTGCTGACAGGTGCTTTCTATGGAGCAGTCCAGGAACCGGGTAACGGAGAATATGTCACTGGAACTTTTCCAGCATGAACATAGTCAAGAATTGTTTTCGACAAATTTGCTGGGGAAATCCCTCCAATATACGATTGCAATTTGTCCAGATTCGGTCGAGCAATCTTATGCCGCTGTTTCCTGATGAAAAAAAAGCCTGAAAGAGACTGATGGTCTAAGATTATTGCCTCTCTGATATAGCTCTGGGAGTCAAATCGCGGAAACGGCACGAATGTCCTTCCTGGATTGTGTTTCTCCTCGCAAATAACTCATACAGATCGGAAAATAGTTCCTACATTAGCTCGTGATATAGGATGATTTGAGCTGAAGCTTCGTAAAAGAACCATTAACAAATAAGCATCTTTCCTAGCCTTGGGTGCTGGGCAGGTGACAGGTGTGGGAGGGAGAGAAGAATGGAATGCCGGTGGGCGGCCCGTTTATCCTGATGTGCCGTGACAAGCAGCCAAGCGGAAGATGCCAGGATGATGGGCTGCATGGAAGCTACATGGAAGGGGATTCAAAAGTCTAACTATCGTCTCTGCAATGTGACTTGAGACAATGTGATGCTATGACGTGCCTATGAGTGGTCACAGAGTCAGAATCGAACAACGGTGTGGTTCAAAATGGGCCAAACGGTGAATCTTGGGTAGCAGAGAACAAGACAAGAGTGGGACTTCAAAGTCTTCTTCTTTCTTCACTTTTTCTATTTGGCCACAGGAGGAGTGAATCTCGATCCAAAGCCTAGAAAAAAAGTAGCCGACGCTAGCACCAGCAGCGCTCTTGTTAATTCATTAGTTAATCCCTGCTAGCGAAGGGTTATATTCAGGGATTTGCAACTTATCCACCCCGCCCGGGAGCAAAGGCTTGCCGACCCCATGGGCATTATTCTCCAGATCAGCCAGGCGAGCAAAAGGAGGCAAAAGGGCCCTGCACCACCACCGCCATATCCTCCGCTGTTTTGACCTGTGTAGTATGCTTTTTCAGCCATGCCAAAAAGCATTTGTGCCTCTACAGAGTACCACCTAGGTATGAAGATCACAGAATGCACGGAGCTTCTTGGATTTGCTCTGGCGTGTTCAACGGCTGGAATTGTGGTGGGGAAGGGTGGGTTTCTGTCTCCTTAGCTGCGTGATCCCCATAATTCTGCCCTGAGCTCCGCTAGAACCTCTGCTATCTATGTAGTAATAGTATCCCCGAACTAGTGGATGATGTGAGAAGCCGCCGACCCTCAGGCCTAGCTTCTCCCCCAAGAACCCACCCCGGCATGGCAGCAGTAGCGTTGGATTCTTGCCATCGCCATTGGAAAAACTCGTTCTTTGTTTTCGTCTGGGGAGTCTGTTCTAGCCATGGTAAAGACCCGCCGCATCACTCATGGCCTTCTCCCGTTTAGCCGTCGTTTGGGCATGTTTTGCCTAATAATCGTGCAAATCAGGAGAATGCTCCATCGCGAGTCTGGGGGGGGTCGGCAGGCGCTTCATCTATATAATATGGCCCATGCTTGTCGCCGTCTCCTCTTCCTCCACACTCAACCCTTCCCCAACAGCATATTCCGGGGCCACTTTTAAAAGCTGTGCGTGTGTCTCTTGTGTCGATCATTCGAGACCAAGAGCTTGCACGAAGACGACAGGAACGTGAATCCCCTCTGTGCTTGACTTTTGTCTGAACGGTGACAATGGTGAATATTTTCGGTGGAGGTGCCAAAGGGCGCCAGTCAGAGGCTGCCCAGGCCGACGCGCCCAGGTTCGAACATGTCGACTGGAAGAGAGAACCTCATTTGCGGAAGCTGTATGCTATGACCGCGGTACTGATGGTTGCCTCTGCGACTACCGGTTACGATGGGTATGCGATAGCTTTTCTCTCCATTTTGCGTCACTCGCGGAGTGTGCATGACTAATCAATTGGTAACTACAGTATGTTGGTCAACACATCGCAGCTCATGGACAGATGGAAGCTGTACTTCAGTCCCTGGGTGCAGGAGAACAATTGGCTTGGTCTCTTGGTGAATATGTTCAATATTGGTTCCATTGTCTCTTTCTTCGTTACGTGAGTTGGATTCCGAATATCCCCCCCCCCCCCCAAGAGACACACCATTTGTTGTGAGATAACGGCGCTAAACTTCTTCTTCTTCTACAGTCCCTATGTGGCGGATTACTTCGGTCGTAAGATTGCCATCATCATTGGATGTTGTCTTATGGTTGTTGGCGGTCTTGTCGGCGCCTTCTCCAATGGATACTACATGTACATCGTCGGCCGGTTGATTCTCGGTCTCGGCAACTCGTTCGCTCAGATGTGTTCTCCAATGTTGCTCACTGAGATCTGCCATCCTCAACATCGTGGCCCCGTCACCGCCATCTACAACTGCTTGTGGAACGTCGGTGCTCTGCGTAAGTTCCTTCACTGTCGGAAGTCCAGAATTAAACGTGTACTGACAATATTCCAGTTGTTGCTGTTATTGGCTGGGGTACATCTTACGTTGGGGGTGACTGGTCCTGGAGATCCATCACCCTCATCCAGATCGTTCCCTCGGTCATCCAGCTTACTTTCATCTGGTGTAAGTGCTACCTCCCCACCTTTTCTCGAAGTTCTGAGATTGGATCTTGCGGGAAAGCTTCTTTTTTGTCAAGCTCGTGGCGTTGACTAGTTTTTATAGTCATTCCCGAATCTCCCAGATTCCTCGTCTCCAAAGACCGAAATGAGGAGGCCCTTCAGATGCTTGCCACCTACCACGGCGGTGGTGATGCGAACAACGCCACTGTTCAGTTCGAGTACCAGGAAATCAAGGCGACTATCAATCTTGAGAAGGAGGCCGGTCGACAAAGCACGTACATGGATTTCTTCCGCACCAAGGGTAACCGCTGGCGATTGGCTATCATTATCTCCCTCGGTGTTATCTCTCAGTACTCCGGTAACGCTTTGTTCTCCAACTACATGGACTCCATCTACAAGGGCGCCGGTATCAACGACCAGAATCAGAAGCTTGCTCTTACCACTGGCAAGACCATTCTCGATGTCATTGTCACTATTTCTGCTGCCTCGCAAGTCGATAACTTCGGTCGCCGACCTCTGTTCCTTGTTGCCATTACTGGTAAGTGAATAAAGCTCCACAGTTTACTTAACGTCGATAACTAATATAATTTCCAAACAGGTATGGTCGGAGCATTCGTTTGCTGGACTATCACTGGAGCTGTCTACGAGAACTCTAACGAGGAAAACCAGGGCGCTGGATATGCTCAGCTCGTCTTTATTTGGATCTTCGGTATTTTCTACGATATCGGTTTCTCCGGTCTGCTCGTCGCCTACGCTCTTGAAGTTCTTCCCTTCAAGCTCCGTGCCAAGGGTATGATGATTATGAACGTTACCGTGCAGGCCATTCTCGCCCTTAGTAACCAGACCAACAAAATGGCTTGGGATTCCCTCCCCAATCACTGGAACTTCATGCTGTTCTACACCCTGTGGAACTTCTGCGAGTTGGTCTTCATCTACTTCGTCTACGTCGAGACCAAGGGCCCCACCCTTGAGGAGATCGCTCGTATCTTCGATGGTGATGATGCGATTGCCCACGTTGACCTCATGCAAGTTGAGAAGGAGATTCATGCTACTGAGCACGAGGATGTCGTCGTTGAGAAGGAAATGAAAGGCGCCAAGAACGCTGCATAAATAGTTTCTCCTTATCCTCCCCTCCTTTTTTGATTCCCAAACTTCGTTTCTTGCTGCTTGACGCCATTCCATTCGTTTTTAAAAGGGGGCGCCCAAGTAGGCCCTTGTGTGTTTCCGCATATTCACCGCACCCTGATACCCCCTGACCATTTTTGATTCCCTGCCATATGTCTATGCTAGCACTGGGCTACCTACAAAACCCCCCTCATCAATTTTCCTTATACCTCTTTGGAATAGGTTGATTAAGAATTTTTAGTATGTACTAATTTTATCCAACTTTTGGAGAAACAAAGATGCTCTTTTTACTTCTTCTTTTTCCATTGTTTAGAGTTTGTAAATTTCGATCTATGACAGTGATACCCCGAAGCCAAGCAAAGCCATCTCTAATCCATATATTGATCTATCAATACTATAACTATAGTAACCGTTCCTCTCATTTCCTCTCAAAATATATATTTCTTTATTTGGATTGTCGCGGGTAAACACCCCTGATGAGCCGGCCAGACGGGTGCACTTTATTATTTTGTTTTTTTCGCTTACAACCTCTTGAAAGTTGGGGGGGCCCCGGTTTATCGGACCGTATGTGAATGCGGGGAAAGCTCTACGTATAAACTTTCCGGCGACGATCGAAAGAATAATCGTCAAAAAGTGGAGTATGCACATCATTATTGGCACTAAAAAAATATAGTAAGCCGTGTTTTCATGCAGGACATGGGTTTGCAACTTTGCATGTCTTCTTCCTCCTGGCTTGAACTTTCGACGCCGTGCTTAGTTACCTAGGAAGTTTTCGGACCTGGCTGGCTTTCGGTGAGACAAGGGTTGAGGCAAGAAGAAGACACTGTTCTAGTTTCTTCTCAAGTTTTTACCTCTCTGTTCTTCTTCTTCTCTTTTGGAGCTATATGAAATGTGGCATGATTCAAGAGGTCTGCGAGAATGATGTCCTAGAGAGCGAAGGCTCGCTGCCAGGGTGGCAAACGTCGTTGGAGGGGACGTTTTCTGCGAAACAATTATTCCCCATTTATTTCCGTCGTTGATGCTCGGGACACATGGTTGCAAAAACATTGACCAAAGGGGGACTGGCTGCAGCGATGATGAAATGCAGGAGAGCATCTGCTAATTATGACAGGGACCTTGATGCCGGTTGCAAACGCAGCTTTTTATATATCAGGTCCTATGCGCTTGTTGCACAATACAGCATATTGATCTATTGAATGCCGTGGCATGGACGAAAATCAGATCTGGTCGGCTCCCGACATATAGATGGTGTAAACAGGACAATGCTATGTCTGTACCTATGCTGCAGTCCCACCACCCTCTCCCCCTTCCGGGGTCCTAATTCGGATAGCATGAGCTTTGGGGGGATAGGAGGACCTATCATACTGCTATCTATCCCCCTTTCGATGCGATTGGGGGGAACTTACAAGTTTCATCCACGTTGCAATCGATATGCAGGAGGGCTTTGATCCAGACTCGGTCGACGGGTGCCTGCGTTGTGGGTTTGTATGCAAACGCACGATAAATCGCTAAATCGGGATTCTAAAAAGAAAAGGCGAAAAATCAGGGGTTGAGAAGCTGTCGGCGCGGGTGCTAGTCATGATATATTTACTGACCTCGATGTCCTCCTGGACTGTGTCTTCTTTTTCTACTTCCCCTTCCTCGTCAGTGTTATTTTCAAGGAAATCAGTCATTGCAGGTCATATCCAATCCCAGGACACTCTTTTACCTATACGTTCTTTTGGAATCAAATATACAATCAACCGAAACAAAAAATCAATATGAAGTTCCAACAGCTCCTTGCACTTTTGCCCTTTGTGGCCTTGGCTGCTTGCACTCCTCTGGGTATGTCTTCCTTTTACCTCTTTGAGGAATTTGCCAGCCTAGTGCCACTTGCTGGGCTCGAAAGCCGTGTCTTTGGAAGTAATGCTGACGGACATTGTTGTGTAGATCTTCCTAAACTTCCCGAGGTTGAAACTGAAGTGGGTGTCCACGCCAGAGCCGATGGTTAGTTGTTATTCCGTGACCGTATCATATATATATTCATCAATGGAAGTGGATGGGTTGGCTAACTTCATTCCCTCGTTTAACGAAGCGGTCTACCCGCAGCCCTACAACCCTCCAAAGTATGCATATGACTCGCCAGAGAAAGATGTCGCAGTTCATCGTGAGTGAGCTCCTAGGAAACCCCCCTCCGAATCTTGCTTGTAATCGGACGGAACACATGGGCTGACAAGAAAGAATCCTCAGCGTATCCCCACGCAGAAAAATATTATGCTGGCAACAAGAGACAGACCGAAGGTAGCGGTTCCCGGATATAGATTTGTTTCAAGAGAGTTGGCTAATGGAAAGTGTTTTAGATGCTGAAGTGGATTTTCGACGTGGGCGTTCATGCTTAGATGAGAAGTGGTCTTAGGCTACTCTGCTTCGTCGCAGGAAATATCATCATGTCTGCTGGGGGGGATATAAAAGAAATGGATATCATTCATTTAGGTTGAAATTATTTTTAGTGATGGTCTAGAGTTAGATAGTATTTAACCTTGAGGGCTATACATCTTTAGAGGAATTAAGACATCCCTCAAGCTGATATCTTGACTTATGTACAAGTAGGCTAGTCTACTGATCAGATGAGTGTATTTGTTGCTTGAATTAGGATACTTCCCACGACGACTGTAGAATTCTTGATTGGAATATCCCATAGACGAAATGCAATACAGGCATCAGTTGAAATGCAGGCCAAGGTTGAACAGTAGTCATACCTACGACTAAATCTGGACCCAACAACAGACCTCTAGCCTCTGAAAATCCCGAAAACGTTACACCTAAGCCGGAATTGATCTCAGTTCCTGATCTTGCAGGCAGGGCGATCTTGGGGGTACGGCTTTGGCCTGGGAAATGAATACACCGCCGGTAAATAAAGTAGAGAGCACGGGCGAAGTACCTGCTATTCTGAAAGGGGTGATATTTCCTAACTTCCATGTTTTGTCCATGCATTCTGGAGAAACTGCATGCATGGGGTTTTGCCAATCTGCTTATAGGAATCTGTTTGATTGCCACGTGGCCAAGTGTCATAGCAATGGTTCCTAGATTCAAGTTGCCATGTTGATTCTGCGCAGAATATTTTTTACCAAGGACTTTTTCACCCATCGTTATCGTACTGATAGTGCTGATAGTCATCTCATAGACGTGATGGTGTAGGTTTTTGAGCGTAAATAAGCTTATTTTCAGCCAAAATACCGGGGGGGCTTGGCATCTTGTGACGACAATGCTAAGTGAGTTTGACCCTTTTCAGGACATTCAACGGCCTTGGGCTAACAGTTGTGCAGCTCCACATCAGAAGAAGCCCTCTTGACAACAGAGATATGGCTGTTGGCTATCATTCAACTCCTAGGTCACAATGAGTGGGAATCGATAGCCCCTTCCCCCTGACTCTTGGGAAAACACCACCCATTTAATCCAGACTCTTTGCTCCAGACTGCCCTTGAAGTGGAGAAGGAGAACGTCTTCTTTCTCCCGGTAATTTCCACGAAAAGGCGATGCAGCCGATGAACCTATCATGGATAAGCAAAAGATTTACAAGTTTGTCCGTCTTTGTTGTTGCCGACCTACGTATCTGAAGAACCAGTCTGGTGCTGTGGATCTGCCAATCGAGATAATGGAGCACAAGCTGAAGAGCTGGAATCTTATGTCATAAAGAAGTCGCATTTACGAGATAAATATCTTTGATATCCTCGTTTTTCTCACTCCAGCCTTCCGTTTTTGCCTTAATCCAAGGTTGCCCTCCTTTTACCAAGATGCGGTATACGCCTTCCTCCGCCAACGTGCCAGGAGAAGCGGCTTCCTTGGACGCTTCTCACGGCCATCTCCATGTCCATCTCCATATTCTCACTCTTTCTGTTTTGCCTTTTGCCCTCTTCTCAGGAAAATCTTATCCCAATTGCTGGTATAGCTCCCATTTGTTAGCTACTACAGTTTTATTCTACTGACGCCCGGCTTTCTTCATACCCCTTAACACCGTGTACTTCACGCCTGATATCTTAGAGATGGATTTTAGGAAATTGCCCCTCGTGGCTTTGATGTCATCCCAGTTGGTTATGGCTTCATTCAACTTATTTGGGCCGTACGACCAAGAAGTTGCTCCTGCATCACTCGGAATCTCACGCCAGTGCTTTGCTGCCGTGTAAGCTTGAAATCTTCTCTGCTGCCAATTAATTACCCTGACTGAGTTGTTGGAAGGAATCAATCAGTGAGCTGTGACCCGGTCAACGCCGTACGGGCTGCACATGGGGTAGACGATGAGTGTATGGTCTTCATTCCCGAATCAACTCCTCTCCAGATAAGATTTGTCTGCTAATAATTCTTTGTCGAGATAGATTGGTTCGTGGATGATATCACGTCGTTGTGCACGAATGAGTGCCGTGACTCCCTCTCAGCCTGGCTATCAACTGTCGACTATGAATGCGCCAATGAAGTACTCACCATGGACGATCGTCCCATCGAACCAAAGTCTTTTCCATTGAGGTATATGGCAGGGTTTGAGATCGCATGTCTACAGGACAGGTACGGGGACGAATATTCTACTTTTGATGGTCATTGTGCTAAAGTTTGCACAGCGCTCAGAACTGGTGCTTCTTTGACTCCCAGCAATGGGAGGAAACCGCATCCGCCAGGTAAACTCCAACACACTCTCACCTTAAGTTGTATATTCTGACTGATTACCAAGCTGGGACCCACATCCATGCCGTGGCGATGACCCTTTAGCGGAATGCGGAGATGAAGAGATTTTCATTACAGAACATTCGCCAGATATGGCCGTAACGGATGCGTATCCTCAGGAAATTGTGAGTCGTATAATAGCCACTGCATCTTAGGTACTAACATTTATATACAGTACTGCAGCGAATGCTTTATCTTGCTTTGGAAACAGAGGATCCTCTCACCTCAAGTATCCGATGAAATTATAGATTACCTCGTTGAGCAGCTTGGAATGTTAGAGGGATCCTGTTCTTCGAGTATCTCCCTTTCAGCCACGTCGACGGCGATTGTGGAACGGGCTATGCCACCAGCCATCCCTACAGACAATTCATGGGCCACAGCGAAGGCATCAGCCAACCTTGAGGCTCGGCTTGCTCGCGAGACATACTACTCTGCCGGTAAGAATTCGATTCTACAGCTACTGACCGCTTTGGAACAACATCTAAAAGCTATACAAGATACCCCAACTGCCCCTACACATCCTGGCTCTATCAAGCCTTGTGGGCAGTACTATAATGTTGCTCCTGGTGATACTGTAAGTTTCAAAATCAGGCTCCCAGCTTCCATACGCGAGTGACCACAGCTAATATAAGCACGACAGTGCAATTCTGTCGCCGATCGTTTGTGAGTTATGTCTCTTCAATAATAACAATGTATCCAGGTGCTGAAAGTGGCTTTTAGCGGAATTTCGGTGTATGATCTGAGACGATATAACAAAGAGGTATGTCCATTAAACTACACGATAGAAGCGGCCTGCATATTTCTATTTTGATGAAATATCAGCCTTACATTGTGCGTGGATAATGAAGCTAACGTTGCGTAGCTCGCCAGAGACTGTTTTAACATGTGGGCAAATTATGCTCTCTGTGTGGCTCCTGTTGCCAAACGTCCCGTATTAGCAGATGGTAGGTGTGGGCCTGACAACGGCAACGCAGAGTGTGAGGGGTCATCCTTTGGATCGTAAGTTCATCTAGAATCCCTTGAGTACCATTTATTGCTGGAGACTGGTAAGTAATATCCGCTGACGAAAGGCTTCGAACAGATGTGTAAGTCATCCTCCTGCCGAAAGGCGACCACTTTGATTCTCTAACGATGCTTTTGTGGTGCGTGCAGTGTAATTCAAATGGCCGCTGTGAACCCTGCGACGTCCCAAACCTTACCCCATCTCAAGGACCCGCTACGCCGACGGAATCGGGAGCAAGTTGCGAGTCGGATTCACCTACAGATTCCTGCAACCCAACGGTCAAAATCAGCACGGATGGAACTTGCGGCGTAGCCGTGACATGTGAAGGATCTGGGTTTGGAGATTGTTGCAGCCCGATGGGCTATTGCGGCTCAGGGCCAGAGTGGTGTGGTGCGTATCCGGCTTGAGAGGGCTATGAGCTATCATTATACTAATATATATCAAACGAAAGGTATTAGCAATTGCACGTTGGGTCCTTGCGGGATCACTCTTGGTGGTCCTAGTAGTGATGGGTCTTGCGGACCACTCTCTCCAGGGAATAGGACATGCATTGGCAGCAATTTTGGAGAATGGTGAGTGTACATTACACGTCGTGGGCTGTTCTTTTCCCTCTTTTAGTCTGCGTTTATTTCAGAATATGTTAGCTAACCTATAATCTGTTCTCAAGCTGCTCGAAAAACGGGTATTGTGGTTCAACAGAAGACTACTGCGGGATAGGCAAATGCCTCTTCGGAAACTGCCAAGTGCAGGAAAGCGGCGAGGAAAGCGACGAAGAGAGCGACGGGGAGAGCGACGAGGAATCGTGAGCTTACGTTTGGAGGCATTGGTGCCAGTGTCGAGAGAGACATGATTATTAGCATTAAGTGAAGATAGGATTATGCCGAGCTTATGATTGAAATGCATCTGTTAATGGAATTAATGACGCCTGCCTCCCCTCTCTGGGCAGCTGGGAGTCTGGATGGCTCTTTCTTGTCAAATAATAGAGAATATCCACCCGATATGCAAGACTCCCGGCCTTCGATGTAGCACAGGCTTCCCCCTCAAAGGTAAGCTCATTATATTGACATTCTAGGCACATCTGGAAAGGGTCGAATATACAGCGGCCACAATGGGGTCATATAAAGCACTACCCCCCTTCTCTTCTCGAGGCAAAAGAGGAGTTATGAAGTGCTGATGGATGCAACATTATGTCACTTCCCCGCATTCATATCTTCCCCACAAAGGTGGGTCCAGCAACGGAGCTTTAGCCCAACCTCATCTCGTATGAACAACAAAATATTTATGCCCGTTTGCTCGCTCTGGCACGTTCCCATGTACGCCTTGGGGATATTGAAAGATGTGACACACTACTTGAAGATATGGGATCCAAGGCTCCTTTGCTGCTCACAGTTTTATCGTGCCTAGGCAAATCCTAGCTACATCATGGTTCCCACGGCAATCTCTCCACTAACCTGATGCTAACCGATAGCTTACATTACCACGGATACATGGATCAGCTTCTTACTCATGTCCTTATTCCTGTTATTTTCAGCTACTGACTGACACCTCTCCGCACGCATCTCCGCTTTAAACCAGAACGTAAGCTACCCCGCATTGCGTTTCTCCCCATTGTAGGACCCCAAGGGAAGTTTATAAGAAAGGAGCTGGTCCCTCCCTCCCCGCAAAATGAACAATTACTACTAAAAAGAACCCCCAAGAAAAGGCTTCGTCCGTGGATTTAAGACGTGTCGATTCTACTTGGAAATATGGCTACTACAGCAGTAGAGACGAAAGAAGCTCAAGCGACGACGCCGCATGCGGGAGCCCAGATCCCACTGCAATCGTTCCAGCTTCCAGAGTTTCCCCCCGAAGCATCACAGCTACAGGCTTTGACGTTGACTTATGATTTAAAACCCGAAGATTATTCTAAACTATTGTCTGAACCGCTGCCTTCGGACGCAATTCACCCGTCTCTCCCCTCTGGCATTGAAACTCTAACCCTCGAACTCTTCTCCCTCGGTTACCCAGCTCCATTTCTGACACAACTGGGAAAGAAGCTCTCGAATCTAAAGTCATTGACAGTGTACAGCCAGCTGATCGACGGCGCAACGGACAGCACGAGGAAAGACGCTGGCGAATTCTTCAATGATATCCTCACCAGGGGAAATGGACGGCGAGGCCTGAGAGAGCTGCATCTCCTAGATGTTTTCAGTCGCCCGGGATTTATGTCCGGGCTCGGTGGGATCCTGGAAGATTTGGACCGCTCCAAAGATAAAAAGGCCAGTCTGCGATTCCTCGAGATCTCATATACGTACCGTGGACATTCGGATTCGGACTTCCTTACGCATATCCCTGGCGATGAGTTACCGACTATGCTTGTTCCTTCGCTCGTGGCGGCGTGCTTCCGGTTAACTGCGCCTCCGATATTAGATGCCGCCTCAACGGCGGGACTCCCTGATGACCCGGCTGATGTGGATGAGGAAGGGAACCTGATACCGGGAAAGAAGCCGGAAGGAATCATCCCACTGCAACCTTCTAGCCCTGGCACGAAAGTCCTGTTTAGGAAATTGACTGGGGAAACGACATCTGCTGAGAACAAGTCATCTGAAACAGAGAGCGAGAAAGAAGGCGCTGATGAAGAAGAAGAACAAAATCACCCACCTGGTTCCGGCCCGGGCCCGACAGGGCTCAAAATGCTAGACTCAACTCTCTACACTCTCGATACTGAGCAGCTTGGGAAGATCATGAATGTTCAGAAGGATATTTCTATACTGAGTGTCAGTCTTATTGCTGATGCGAGCGAGACTTGGAAAACGCAATTGATCGACGCGCTTCGTGGCGGAGAAGGCGGGACCAAAGGCAAAGAGCTGGAGATTGTGGAAATCGTGGGAGTTCCGAGTGAGAAATTCAAGGTTGAGGTTAGTTCAACAAAGGGAATTTTCCTTTCAACTCTCTCCCTTTTCCGCTGCTTTATCCAACCAAACACTTTTCGAATACAAGATCTGACGCAGTCGTTTAAAAACATATAGGTATCATCTTCCTCTTCTTCCACCAGCACGAACACCTCGCTGCTCAAGAACATCTTCCCGTCATCAGAAGATATGGCCGTGCTTTCATCGCACTGTCCGGAATTAGAGAGTTTCCGCATGACGATTCTTCGCGCCCCGAGCCTTGGAGCCGTGGAGTGGAATCGATTGCCCTCTTCGTCGTCATCTACTTCTCACGATGCTGGTGAGTGGACGGGTGGGATTGTACGTGGGTCAGAGGAGGGGAAGTCTTGAGATATATAATGGGATTGAACAATGGGGTGGGCGGGGAATATTGTAGGAAATTCCAATAAGGGGTTATTGCGAGTATATACTCTTAAAGGGGGAACCGTCGGGGCCAGGGGGGAGGATCTTGTCTTGTGGGCAATTAACTCTTTTCTCAAATATTTTCCTCATACAGGTTTTTCCCAGCATGAGTACGGTTTGTATAGTGTGCACTGATATTGAACAGTAATACATAATGCAAGCCACCAGGGGCGTTGGCTTACGGATGCGTACAATTGATTTGCAAAGCATTGAGATCCTCATATCGCATCTCAGTCGTGATATACAGAATTTATCCCACTTTACATGCCTCCCATGATGTAAAATCCAAGATTGAAAAAGAAAAAAGCTAAACACAAACCCATAACACCCGCCACAGCAAGATTCATTCATTCATTCGCCCTTCCTATCTTCATCTCTACTCCTCGTGGTATTCGACAGCGTTGTTCTCAATATTAGACGCCCACAAAGCCGCCCCAACGGTGTTCGAATATGAGAAGGCGATAGATGCAAACGGGATCATTTCCAGAAGGAAGGCCGCAGCTCCGAAACTGCCAAAATATCACAAAAGTTAGTACTCCTAGACAAAAACACACCAACCAACCCCCGGCCCGCCCCCTTTTTTTTTCCACGCTTTACATACCTAGTATACTCCGCGCGATGCGCCTTCACCCACTCCTCCCTCCTCTTCGCATCCCACCCCTTCAACTGAAAATACCTCGCATGCGCAACCGGGCCCAACCTCCTCCCCTGCGTCGCAAGATACATAAACGTACCCACCACAGGTATAAAATTCAGCGGAAAATAAATCAACGAGCGAACCAAATACGTCATGGATAATTTCCCCAACGGCTTCTTAACGAGTTTTCCCAGCTTCGCCATCGGGTCCGATGCCGATGACGATGATGATGATGCAGAGCTGCTCTTCACCACGCGCCCCTTAGCCACGAGCGCAGAATGTCCGCGCGCAATCATCGTGCCGTCAAAGGTATCTATTAGCGATTCCTCAAGCATGAAGACGCGCGCTAGTAGCTTTATGATTGTTGAGCTCTCGCTTAGGATCAGTGGGATGGCGGCGAATGGCGCGAAGGGTCCGCTTATAAATGCTAGAATCGCGACTTGAGGTACGTAGGTGAAGAAGAACATTCCTGAGGTTACGACGAGGCTGAGTGTGCCGATGGGGGCGAGGAGTTTGCGGAGTGGACCCCAGAGGGAGTGGTGGGAGCCGAAGTAGAGAATGCCCTGTTTTGTTTGTTAGCTTTTTTTTTATGTGCGTGCAGGGTCTTTTTAATTATGCGAAGAAGAGGAGTTTGTGACATACTAGGAAGGGATAGGAATATGTGCCGGATCTTAGACCGTCGGTGACGAGGGTCTTGATGTTGTTGGCCTCCTCGAGCGCAATGGCTTTGATTGCTTCTGCCATGGTTTAGTATCCAACTTGTGTATTGTATATATATGTATGTAGCCGGTAGTAGTGGGAAGATGAAGATAGAGAGGGAAAAGGGCAACAAAAAGGGAGAGGAGCTTGGTGAGAGAGAGATTTGTTGACGCTCAGCGTCTACAGAGTAAATATTGGGCGATGATGATGATGATGATGATGTCAGTGCTCCGGGGGCCAGACCTCGATGTCACATGATCGCGTCGGGCCCAGACAGGATGCGAGATACGAAACTACTATTGAAGTGAAAAAGAGCTCTCAAGTAGAAGCAAAGCTACTGCTATTAATTTAGAGCACTTTACATAAAATTAGACTTTGCGTGCAATGATTGAAATATTTTCAATTGATATAGAAAAAGGAAAATATGCCTAGCAATGACTGATTAAGCGGCCAATTATAAGAAACGCTGTTTTCCCCCTATCCCGCCCCAACACAGTTGAGAGCCACCAATAACACCACAGCATCGACCAACCTGATTGAATTAATTATTTGTTTGTTTCGAACCATCTGACCCTCAGTCCCCCAATGTTAAAAATACTCCGAACAAAAAAAAAAGAACGTGATTGAGAGTTCCTTGTGTTTTAGATGTAGCCACCCGAACGCCATGAAGTAGGTCCATATTAAGCAGCAGAATCCGTCCGTACCCGCTAGACCAAGGATGCAGAAGAATAAAACAATGAAGGGCGAATGGAAAAAAGGGGGTAAGAGAGAGCACCAGCATAGAAAAGAATGAGAAAAGGGAGTAAAAAATAAAATTACGTTAACGATTGCGGTCAGATCGTGCCGCGTTTGGTTGATGCCACATAGAATCTCCGCTCAATGCAGAGAGGCTTAGTGATGCAAGGTTCCGCCAGCCAGACTGGGGTTGAGCGTCTTGTGAGTTGCCAAGAAGAGGTGTTGTAGAATCTCCACCACGCTCGAGGTCTGAGTCTACGTCATCGCCCGTTACGGGCATCGGATCTGTGGCAGATGGAGAATCATTCCTAGTTTCGGCAATACGTGCTTGCATGTCATCAGCTGCTCGCTCATGGTGGTCTGGCCTATGCCTGTTCAATCCCGCAAACCCCATTGAGCGGACGACATCTCCTTTACAGATCGGGCATGTTCGTCGACGGGTAGTAAGCCATGGAGTTCTAAACCATCCGTAAGCATCAAATCTAAGAAATAGGTGGGATCTAGATGCTACTTACATGCACTCTGCGTGGAACTCATGACCGCAGGGTAGACTCATCACTCTGCTTTGTCCATCGACATACTCCTCCAGGCAGACAACACATTCAATCTGTCGTCCTGTATACCGGCGGCGCCAAAGCGTTGACCCAGACGCAGATTTCTCAGTGCTGCTTGACGACTGCTCACCTCCAGCGTCTCTAGAATTTGAAGTAGAGAGTATACCACCAGTGGTTTGGGAGCGCGGTCGAGGGCTTCGTGGTCGCGCGTGGGAAAGTAAAGGAGCTGTAGGAGAGGAAGAGCGTGGTGTGCTTGTCTCCGGGCTATTCGCGGATGAAGACGTAGAGGACATTGTATGGTATGTCCTAACGGGAAGCCGATCGACAACCGCTTTGGGAGCACGCCATCGACGACGACGAATTCGAGACCTGAGCAATAGCAAAGCGTATACCACGGTTAGAGTTATTAGAGGACTGATCACCAATACCAGGAGGGTGTCAAAGAATGGACTCGTCGACATGCTCGTCGGGGTTAAAGTCACCCAGAGGCCTTCGCGCTCTGGGCGCTTGCCATCCTGCTTCAAAACAGGCGTACTGGTGGGTACACTAGGCTCGACAACTTTCTCGTCCTTGGGTGTGTCCTTCTTTCCCTCAGGCGTGACTGGTGGATGTTGCTCATCTGAACTTTCCAGAGCCCAGCCCAATGGGCCAGACCACCAGTGGTTATGTTGTTTTGCTTTACCAGGCTGAGAGTTCGTTCGAGAAGGTGCGTCTGCGAGCTCACCAAATACTTCCTTATCACTTGGCCGTTTATTCTGCTCTGGGTACTCTCCGCTGCCAGGGGTAATGCTCCCTCCTTTCAAACGGTTAGGACTGGGAGTAGGTTTCGCCTTCCCACCGTTCAGCGCACCACCGTCCCGGTCCTTGGATCCTGCAGGTCTTGTAGTGCGGGTAGGTTGAGAAGGATCATTCTTTGGAGCGTTCACCAAGTCGGGATCACGCCAATCTTGCTCTCCAATAACGAAATCATCTTTCTCTCCTAAGCGAAAGTCCGGTTCCTTGGCAGAGCCATCAGAGTTTAGTCCGGCACCATCTTTTGCTGCACTCATCCTGGCGCGATTTTTCGGGTCTGTGGGCGCATCTTCATCCTCCCAGTCATTGGCTCGAAGCCAGTCAATATTCCCACTACTGGGTGGGCGTCGACTGTCTTCGTGAGACGCCCAAGCATAAGAACTATCACTCCATAGGCCTATTAGGGAGAATAAAGATTGGAGGATGCCAGTCCCTGGGCTTGATAATGCATCCTTCGCCTTAGCACGCGCCGTTTGTGTCGATTTAGCAGCGGCCTTCGTGGTTGAAGCGGCCTTTCCTTTACGGCTTGTCTTTTTATTCCCTTTATCGTCGAGTGAATCTTTCGATGAATCGTCGGCGGCGTCACTAGAGGGCGTCTCAGGTGGAATAAGTGAGGAAAGGAGGTGCGCCGTTGTGTGAGACGTAAAAACCGCGGGGATTGTTACATTTGATGTATCGCCACGAGCATACATTGTCACTAGGCTTCCACCCCGTGTGTTGTCCCCCACAATCAAAGCAACGCCACCTCTGCGTTGGACCCACTTGACCTTTTCCAGAAAACCGCAGCCACCCCTGCTGAGAAGAACGACCTTCCCCGCTATCTCTGCGCTCTCTTGCAAAGACTGGATATCAGCATGTCCTGTGGCTTTGTTCTTCTCGGAGGGGCGTTCGGGGCCCTTTTCGGTGGGGACATCCACGAAGCTGGAATCCGGGAGTGGATGATGTAGATGGTTATCAGTTCCGTCATCTTTCGGTGGTGACTTTGCCTTGTCGTCTCGCCTAGACAACCCCAAAGCAGAGTTGCCATTCCCGCGAGCCTCCAATACAGTATCTCCATTTTTAGTTTGCTTCTCCGAGGCACTCGGCTTCTCTTTCCCTTGACTCGCAGCTTCCTTCAGCTTTTCGTCGCTTTCCGCCCAGCCTGGTACATCCGAACACCCAAGCTCCCCCTCCGCCCATGTTACCCCTCCTTTCGGAAGACTATCATCACTAAACCCACTTCCTATCCACAACTGACCGACCAGGCTCTTTGAAGGGAGGGGCGGCCCAAACGCAGCAGGTCGAGACAGGAAAAAGGTAGAGTTGTCGTCGGTAAGGCTTATGATTGCGGATGGCGGAAACAAGGACGAGGGGGTATGGAACGAGAAGAAGGCACGCAGGCGGCCAGTTTGGTTATGGAACGAAGGATTCGCTTGTGAGCCATGTCGTGGACGGGACGAGAGAAGAGATAAAGTGGTAAGGAGGATTGGGAAGAAGATGAAACAAAGTATGAGAAGAATGAGTCGTGGAGGACGCATAGTGACGGTTGACGTAATGCGAGAGGGTTCCTAATCGACTGCCAGAGCCAGTGCAAGGCCTAGCGGCCACTCATGGGAAAGAAACGTAGACAATCAGCAATAGAGATAGAACCGATCAGAGCACAGAACACTAAGTCAGACAAAACAAATGAAACAAATGCGTGGTGCAGAAGATGTTGTAGGAGGTGGAGTTGTCGTAGGGTCTGTGAAGGGCGATGGATGTTGTTTGGTATCGAGAGGTGGATTCCATCCAATTTGGGGGTAGAGGCTGGTCTTGGCAGTCACTTACCGCGTTGACGCGTCACCTGACCCGCGCTTGTCCCCTCTCCGCCGTTTGCATGTGAATCTCCTGATACTTTCAACGACCTCACGGAGAAGACCTCAAGTTCGCTGACCAACGCGGTTGTTCTACGGCATATCTTGTTATTCTACACCGGCAGATAAAATGGCAAGGCTGTGCGATGAAACTGCCTTCCATCAGTTCAACACGAACAATCGCGCCCCGCGTCACTAGAACCGCAAGAGCATCGAGAGATATTTTCATCGCATGGACGCTTCTCAGCTGCGTTTAAGCTGTCCACTGCAGCCGTCTGCCCGGACTGTATACTTTGGCTTTCTCCTCAACTCGGCCACAGTTGAGCCTCTTTACTATTACACTACTATCAGAGCGTTCTCTGTTCTAAAATAGCTGCTATTCCTGCCAAGAGACTACTATGTACCTCACCTGTTGCTTCGTAGCAGGGGCGTTACGAGGGATGTTACCAATGAATGGCCAAATGCTATGTATATTTACAGCAGAAATACCTTGTTGCAAGCCTAACAGGGGCTAGCTATCAAGACCCTGATTATATCTGGGTCATTCCTGGAAGCTGCCTTCGACAACTGCGCATCGATGCCACTTCCAAGTTCCCTTCGACAGTCGTGTCACGTGATGTTGTTTTCTTGGCCCTCGACCGCATGACGTCATAGCTGGCTAGTTCAAGCTGTTTACGCCTCTTACATAATTCCCTGAAGCTCATCGAGCAAACCTGTTAAGTGCGCCCCATACCTTGACGATGCTGGCAGGGCCGGCTTGTGCCAGAGAAATCTTGCCGTACGCGTGTCGGCATATACTATGCATCAGTTGGCTGTTCTATTGGCCGGCGGTCCTCCGCACTCGTCATCGTTTCAACACAGAGGCTCCACAGCAGGTGTAGGAGCTGCCAGTTCAAGTTTGAAGCCCTTTCCTCATTCAAGACACAAACTACTAGATTCAAGAATTATCCATGACGGAGGCTGTGACGATTCTAAGTTACGACATAGCGGCGGGGATGACGGCATGCTTAAATACCAGTTGCTGCCCTCAGAAATATAAATATGCCTCCATATCCGCTTCCCCCCTGATCAGTTAATTTTCATAACATCCCAAAGCATTTACTACAGAATAATCTTTTTCAAATCACAAACAAAAACACTCGCTATATCGACCATGTCCAACGTCGCCCACAAAATCAAGGACGCCGTTACCGGCCGCAAGCACGATACGGTCGAGAACACTTCTTCAACCGGCACCACTGGCCATTCTACAAACGCTGGACCACACTCGTCGAACATTGCCAACAAGGTGGACCCTCGCGTGGACAGCGATCGTGGTAAGCTTTTCTACCCTCCAGTTCAACTCTCTTTGGATTTGCATCTAATTTCGTATCTGCTACTACAGACCACCGTGGTAATGCTGGTGTCGCCGGCACACACACCTCGCGAACTACAAATGTTTCCGATCCTCGTGTGCAGTCAGATATGAGTATGTGCAACCAATTGACATGTACTGTACGCAGTTGGGTATACTAACCGACTACTTAGATCATCAAAGCACAGGAACTAATCCAGTCACTGGAAACACTACCTACGGCGCTGCCGGAGATGGTACTGGTTATACTTCGACCGGAACAAACGTGGGGCCTCATGATTCAAGAACCGCCAACAAGTTGGACCCAAGGTAAGCAAAAGCTCTATACAGCCCTCTCTACTTTCGTATACCCAGTTACCCTGATACGTTGTGCTATAGAGTGGATTCCGACTACAACACCCGCGGCACTACTACTGGCTATGGAGCGAGCGGAGCTAGAGGCACCGCTGGCTCAGGCACCGTTGGCTCAGGCACTATTGGATCAGCCCCCATTGGCTCAGGCACCGCCAGCCGTACTGCTGGCCCTCACGACACCAACTTTGCCAACCAAACCGACCCACGAGTCGACTCTGACCTCGACGGCAGTCGTACTTATGGAGGAAATGCAACGCACAAGTAGGTAAAAAAAGCCTGGCCATTATGCGATGGGGGAGGCCACGGTGCGGGCTCCCTATGGGAGTAAGAGAATAAAAAAGGAAAAACACGTTCTTATCGTTTTGTCATCGGCGAATATAGTTCCTCTTCGTCCCCGTATGGAACCACCACCACCACTACAACGAAAAAAGATCCCAGCGACGCAGCACAAGTCCCTCCTAGCGTAATGGCCAAAGCCATTGGGCTCCCGCTTGTTGAACATGATGATCCGACTCATGACCGCGCGAGACGGCATAGTGCTAAACCCGGTGATTCCCTGAGGGATTATTCTGGTGGTTCGTAAAGTGTGGATGATGGAATGCTGTATCTTATTTCTTATGTTGTTTTTTGTCTGGCTTTTTTGCTCCGCAAGCGGAACAATTTGTTAGTGGAAGAGATTGTTTTCTTTTTGTTATGAGTGATGGATTTATCTCAATGACCCCCCTTCAGTTTGTAGCATATGAGATTAGTTTACTTTACTTAGTATACCCCCTATTTCTGAATACATATCATGCCTGGCAGTTTCTTGCTTAAAAAAGAAAAAAAAACCCTGTGGGGCTTTAAATTCGCAAATCTAGACACCCCAACAAATTCTTTTTCGAAGTCATATTTTGTTGGCCCTTTTCATTTATATGCTCGAAGAAGCTATCTCAGATATGCACAAACAATCCACAAAATTCTCTTAACAAAAAACACAACCAGCAACCCGGCTGGAAGACAAACTACGTAGAGATAACCCATCAAAATCATCATCCCATCCCGAATAAAAACGCCATCGAGGGGGAAACACACAACAAAAGACACGCCGTAACTCGTCACTTTCCAACCAATGCACCCCCACATAGAAACGCCAGTGCTCGTTTTATCCATAGCGAAGCCTCACGGGGCCAAGGATAGTAAACACACCAAGATGAAGCCGCAAAAATGCGCCAGACTGACAAGAATGCATATGCTACTCTCCAGTCTCTCTGCATGCAAAAAGAATATGTCCAAAACCAAGGATAAAATAAGAATATCTCTCTCAAGCCCCTCTCTCTCCGATACGCTAAAAAAAAGCATTTCCACTCTCTTTGGAAAAAGCTGTAGACTGACCTTATCCCCATACCTTCGAAAACGTTCTAGGTAGGGCAGTTAAACCTTTGCGCCGTACAGATCCACACCATGAACCCCATGACGTAAGGCCATTTCCTTACCACGGCCGCCAGCGGCGGGGTGGAACAGTTGTCTCTTCATCGCTGTCTGAGAGGACCATGTTGGTTCCTGGTTGCGAGATTGTGTCGGGACATATGAGTGTGTTGAGCTAACCAATCCATGTAATTTGCCGGAGGAGGAATGGGGCATCGTAGACCTCGACTAGGCTTGGGGCTGCTGGGCTTGGTGTGCGATGATGATAGCGTGTAAAATTCGTCTCTTCTGTTAGACCATAGTGGAGGATGTGGGAAAGGTGGCCTACGCGTCTGGGTTTCGGCATATAGATATGCTGATGACATTCGATTGCTAGTGATGATGTGTTCTCAAAAGCCTGCAAGCATGAGATTGTGTGAGTTGTTCCTGAACCAAGCATCCCCATGGACTGATAAGACGGTAGGTAGATATACCGAGGACCTTCAATTGCTGGTGATGGGTTCTCAAAAGCCTGCAAGTATGCGATTGTGTGATTTGTTCCCGAACCCGGTGCCTTCACGTATCGAGGAGACACGGCTCCGTTTCGCGTTTCGGCTGAACCTGTCTCCACACGCTGGTATAGTCTATGCTTGCGACGCCGTTGCAAAGATTCTACATAGTGGTTCGTCTTCGCCCTGGATGCTCGGTTGTACAGTTGAATTCGATCTGGCACACGCGTGATCCAGGAGTTATCTCGTCGACGGGCTTCTACGGATCTGTTCGGGGAGATGCTGGTGACGTCTCTTAGAGCGGTTTGGGGGCATGGGGTTTTCGCCATATATCGTGAGTCCGCTACGCAGATCGGATCCCTCCATACCCTGTCAGTGATAGTATCGCCGAAATCCGGTTTCACCTGTTGGCGATTGAACCCAGCCCTGGTGCCAACTCTCGTATCCATGCTCTCCATGCCTCTAGTTGTATCGTGATTTGAACCAACCGCATAGCCGAAAGTGTAGGAAGGGGCCATCTCGCGAAAATTATCGGGATCACTTTGGCTTCTTATGACGAATTCCACCCGGTCGGGAGTATGGGTAATGAACTGCCGGCGAGGAGCGGGCGCCCCAACCAGGCACTCATCGTCGTCTTCATCTTTATCACTTCTGATCGTTGGAGTCGCTGTATCTGTCCGAAACCTGGTCTTATCGAGCGGAATGGGCGAAAACATTTCGTATACAGATGCATGTTTATCCCCAGCCTTCGCTATAGGGAGGTAATTGCGCCGAACGAAATCCGTACGTGCTTCGAAATACTCGCTACTATCATCGGAATCGGAAGCAGGATAATTTCCATCGCGAGGGGAATCCACTGCAAGGCTTCCATATTGAGGAGAAGACTGATCTGGGACGGGCAGCTCAACGGCCTCCTGGGTCTTTTCGGCGCTCGTACGATCCGAAATGCGGGACTCGGGCATTTCATTGTCATCCACGGAACAACGACTCGTCCCTGATGATGTGTGAATATCCAGACCAGATTGACTCTTGCTTAGTTCGATGACGGCTTGACGGCTATGGTGATACGAGCTGACCACTTGAACGACGACGAGTCGTTTCGCAATCTGCTCCTTGACGGTCTTTTCGAGCAGGGACTTGGGTGCAGTAAACATAGGTGGTAACGTTTTCGCAATGTAATACCTTGTCAGTCCCCTTTCTGCCTCCTTCCCGCAGCTGTCTCCATTCCACTCGATGTCATAAACTTCCTTCTCGGCCACAGGGGGAACGGTTCTGACTTTGCACACCCTCCGCTGGGCTTTATGCCCAACACCAAACCACCGGCAGAGCAAAGATAATGCCAGCATATCCGCAGCCAGATAACAATACTTGGTAAGACATGCAATGTATCGACAAACCCTGGAACATTCAAGATGTGGGAAAACCAGAGACGCGTCCCGAGGAACCTCGCATAAAGGCAGAGATAACCAAAATGGGAGAGAAAGGGAGATGAAGAGGTAGACGGGGAGGAAAAAGGAAAAGACGTGGATACTTATATAGATAAACATAAATAGGCCTCTTCCGGATTTTTGTACGTACTATACGGGGTCATTCTGGAAGGAATTCTACGGGTATTTGTGTTAGATTCACCGCGGCGTATCCCTTTTTTTTGTACCGTGAATCTCCTTTCAACGGCATTGTTCGAGATCGGTTCATTATACCGGCATCACCCTCGTCGAACTTAGAAGAAGTAAGAGAGTAAAAAGCCAGTTAATACCCGCCATTGACACTTTGCTGTAGTTATACTTGCTTTTCAGGCATCCACCTTCGCATTCAGCCAGTACCTTTCCCTGCCAAACCGGGAAAAGCATGCTAAATTTTGGATGGTGCATCCCCAAGAAGATAGATCCATATATAAGACATCGCTAATCTCCAGAAACGACTCTGCCGTGTTGGCTGGAATTTCTTCCCCCTCATTCTGCGTGAAGGTTCTGGACAGAGATTGAAGTTGATCCTTCTTTCTTGCAGATAGTAACATTTAGACCATACTAGCAACGACAAGACGCCTCTGAGATTGCCAATGACATTGTTGTGATGTCTTTGTAGATTCCCATTAATAATTGAAAGAAAGTGTTCCCCTTGTCATGTAGTTTGGCAGTGGAACTTTCTTTGTGATGCCAAATGTTACGATGTTTGTGTTGATACAGCTAGTTACTTACCATCAGACCTCCAACGCTAACCTCGACTAGGCCCAAGGCACCGAAAATAAATGTAGCCATCTGTTTAAGAAGTTGAATCGAGTGATTTATATTGGAGTACAGAGTAAATCTATCTTAAACCTAGACTTTCGAAGATTTGCTTCGTAACTCGTCGCACGCACCACTGTGTTGCCCCTGAAATGATATGTATTGCCGTATATAGTCCGTAACGCCCAACGTAATCATGTCAGCCAATCATATTCTGCGAAACCTAACTACATCTCCTCGAGAGTGAATGCAGCAATCTTCTTCGAATGGATATTACTTCCCTTTATCCTCATCTATGGATAAATTACCCATGAGGACGTACATCTTAATGATAGCAGAGCTTGAGGAAGTCTAGAATGATGGTCTTGTGCTGCTAGCAGGCTAAAGAACTTAGCATCTTTCCTCCTTTGAAAGATGCTTATGAAGAAATGGCATCGAGTCTGTCGGTCTTCATATCATTTCTCTTCTCTTTAATATCCCAACAAGCCTCGAGTTGGGTAAGTGTGCAGGATATTATGTATTCGTGCAGAACACCATTTTCCCTGCTGTCCGTGCAGTTCTAATCCGTTTGGAATCTCCTACATCGTAATAGGAATCTCCATGATATGGTCAGGAGTGTCTCCTTATTACCGGTGGGAGAGGGGGGGAGCCACTTCCTTTGCACGAGCTACCGATGCGTAGCTTTTCTCATCCCGCCTGTAGTATGCCATACCAACATGGTATCATTTCTTGTATGCCCTCTCCGTGTCAGGAGGATTGATCTCTTATTCTTCCGTGGCAGAAGTCCGCTGTCGGCTGGCTACGCTTTTTTGTGTTAGTTCCGGCTCTGGCGAAATGAGATGATTGTCAATATCGCTTGTCTTTGCGCGTTGGGCTTATACAATGCCTCAAGGGGACGAAAGAGAAGATGGCCGTTCCTTCGCGGTTCTTTGTTTAGTATATAGCTAAAGGGCCAAAGGGGCTCAGTACTCACCTTTCTGGAGAGACTGAGGGGATGAATGCATTTGTTGTGTGTGTTCATTGTGTAGGCAGAAGGCCAGGGGATTCCCCGGACAGAGCACGTGAGCAGCACAGCAGCAGCAGCAATAACAGCTTCATCTGTCTGTACAAGTCTGACCTCTCCCTCCCTCTCTCTCTCTCACTCACACACACACCTTCACTCACATGCTCTTGCATACATCACTGCTCTAATCTGAGTATATTTGCCTTACTAGTACAATTGCAAGGCGCCCTTCAGTCCCAAGATGGCTGGCCAGCCTCCTTTCAGGAGAACAGCTCCTGGTAAGTAGATTGACACGATCCATGAGGCTGTTCAATGCAATACTGATGATGGTTTGTCCTGTTCACTTTAACACTGTAGGAGTGCCTATATATCCAAATCAGACTGCATCCTACATGGACATGAGAGTTTCTGCTGGAGCTCTACCCAGAGCTGGCCATACTCCTACTCCAGCCAGGCCAGCACTGTCGCCAGGAGTCTTCAGTGGGAAGGCGCCAGGCGGCTCTGTGACTGTGCACCTGCCATTGCCTCTTCCCCAGCGACCGCCATCTCTCAGGCGACCCATGGCCACTAGTCTGCCTCCTAACAACCTGCCTGTTCCATCGCCTCAGCAGCAGCAGCAGCTACTCCCTTCCTCGTCTTCTTTCTCTTCTTTCTCTTCTCCCTCTCCACCTTCTCCCGCACCCGCTCCAACCTTCGGGTCCTTTCCCTCGTTTTCTGTATCCGCTCAAGGAATACACTATCTCCATCCTCCAGAAACCAACGGAACGCGTGCTCCAGGTCCTGAATTCTTTCCTGGCGCGACTATTACTGCTCAGGGCATCACCTTTGGCTCTCCTTCTGGGAAACCAGAATTCAACGCGTCCACACAGAAAACGCGTAGTCCTGTCGAACAACGCGAGAACACTGAGCTCCTTCCTTCAGTCTCACTAGCTTCGCTAGCCTCTAGCTCGACATTTCGCAATAAAGGCACGAAACTCTGGAAACCACTTCTAGCCGAAGACACGCCGCGAGCAAATTCCAAAACCATGGACCCTAATCGTGGGCCTCATCGCCTTGTGCGGTCAGGCTCGCGTCCCCATGGCTTGGCTGGCGCGACAACATCAAACCATCCGCTTCGGAACGTCACCAATCTTGACGGGGACCACAACACCCAGGCGAATACAGCAATTGGGTTGAGTAAATCATTGTCGACTCACGCCTTGAACGATGAAACTCCTCGTCACTTTTATCCTGGCCAGCCGGGTAACTTTGTGGCACCGGTGCAGACCCAAAGCCAACAACAGCTATCCGTGACTCCCCCCGAAGGCCCGCGATTTTTCGGTCCTGACGATCTCAGCCCCTCTAAGCACGAAGAAAAGCTCGCAGAAAGAAAGCGGTGGTTCAGTGCTCTAGAACAGAGCTACCATGCCGACCCTTACGTCCCAGATATGAGCGTACCTCTGTTCTGTCCACCTCGGGACTTCCAACAGCCCGAGTACCATGCAGAAACCGCATACGTCCAGCAGCCAAGCAGCAATGCTGGCTTTGGTCTTCCTGGAGGCATTGGAGGAATTGACCAGGACAATCCTTTCCGAACACGGCAACGCACCGCTCGTTGGATGGAAGACGAACGTATACTCTCAATGGGAGCTGATGAAGTGACGTCTGTATTGTACTCTGATGCCTTTAAGGGCCCAGCTACTACTTCTCAGGCTATAGGACAGAGCCAAATCCTTTCATCGCAACCGATTCCAACCGCACAAGCATCACTGACCCCACTGGCTATTTCACAAACCCAAACACCCGCGCTTACCACTAGCCCCGTCGTCTCAAGCGGAGAAGCATACGACATTAAGAAAGAGATGGCTCAAGCTAGAAGTTCCATCCTGCACGATCCTCTCACCACTCCGTCATCGCGGGATCGCGCACAAGAGTCCAGCAGAGCGGGACTGTCTCAGACTTCGTCTTCTCGCGGTTCCTCTCAAATGCGACCATTTTCTGGTCAAGGCCAAGCAGCGGAGAAGTATCCAGAACGCCCACGACATACGAAGGCAGGCGAGTCTTATCCATATGAGGATGAGAACTACAACAATATCTGGAACGATCCAACAGTCGATCGACTTGGTCTAGATTTCTCTACTGGTCCTTGGGGCATCGGTCCACCAAAGGCAAAAGAAGAAAAACCGGGCTATAAGTTCCCCCCTCCTGGCTTGCCGTACCCACCCTTGTTCCCAGACATGCCAAGTGTGAGGGGATACCGAGACCCGGCCCGCGAGCGAGACCCTAAGCTTAGAGAGTCGGATGATTGGTTTTTCAGCACCCTCCGCGAGGAGGAAAGAATTCGGGCTGAGTGTGGCAAAGGCGATTCTCCTAGACGCAGGGTGGTTGATAATCCAGCCTTGAGCAGAGATGGAAACATTGCCGCGTCTAGCACGGACATGGTCGCTCAGGTTGTCGCCAATCTCCAGTCATATGCTATAGGAGATCGTCAAGCGCAGTCGGACGATAAGAACAGCTTTGCTCCCTTCAGAAACGTTCCTGATCATTGTGTGGAGCCTTCCCATGGCGGAAAGCGCAGTTACTTTGACCTCGACCCAACCGTCGATCCCTGGAGATTGCCACCATCCCGTACTGCCGCTACAAAAGATGAGGACGGCGACGATTCTGACAAGGAGAATGGTAAACCCAAGGGCAACGATTACCTCAACTGAGCGGGCCGAAAGCACGCTGGGATCTATGGAAACAGCATTGTTTTCACAAATTTGGCTAAAAGTAAAACAACGAAAGAAAAAAAACCGGAAATATGTATAAAAAAGAGAAAAAAAGAAAAAAGAATCAACAAGAAAAATACTCCTTTATTTTGTGAATTTGAAAGCTATGCCTGTCCATTGATTCGATGTTTTTTGTCTGTATCTTTTGTTATTTGCAACGTGCTGGGAAATTGCCAGAATGTGGTGGACGTGTCCGAAATTGCACGTGTGTGATATGAATGGGACTATGGGAAGGGACGGACGAATTGTCAATGTTGATGTCGAATGCGATGTTTACTGATCTACGAGAGACTATGTATGAGTGTATGTATGAGAGCTTGTTCTCAGCGGTTGGAGTGCGCCGGTTCAATCGAGGGCATTCAAACTGCCTGTTCCAACGAACTTTCACACTCTTCGCCGACGTGCTCTTGCGTTTTTGCGATGGAAGGAATAGGAAATGGAGGGGGTATTCAACTACCTAGCCAACCAACTTTCACATTCTTCACTGGGCTGTTGTTGTGTGCTTTTGAGTCTGGTTACGATGGAGGATACGTCGCCAACTGCGAGTTAATAATGTCGGATTTGTTTTACTTTGACTTCACTCCCCCCGCAGTGAGGTTTCTTACAGCGATACTAGGATGGGTTGCGGGACCAGGGAAGGTTGATTTAGGCTGTTTCGGCGGGTTGAAGGTGGATTTGGCGATGCGGGACTGATGGGGTTTACTTCTTTCTCTTCTCTATTCTTCTTCTCTTTTCGTTTCTTCTTTTCTTCTTCTATTCTTCCCCCTCTTCAAAGGGTCTTGTTATTTCGACATACTGAGATGGTCAGGTTAGGATTGGTGATTTAGCAATTTTCCAGCAAAATTCGACAAGTAGTTAGTGAATAACACACATTGAAGCTTTTTGCTTACCGAAAATATATGCGTGTACAAATTAAACTAACTGTATACACGTTGAAACTTTCAAATTTGATTTAAAAGCTCTATTATTTATAGGTAGACGCTGGAGTAGATTTGACAAATTAAATAAAGCTAATTCAGGGGAATAAAAAAAGCGCCCGGAAGGAACGAAGGAGAGTGATGGGCCGGAAAAAAGAAATACTATATGGTAAAATTAAAAACATTCCATGGGCGAGAAAGAAAAAAGCAAATGGCACCAAGGCTCCGAGCCCCGTTCCCCCCCCCCCCGGAGAACCCGTAAATATGTATTTCCTCCCCAACAACCCCCTTATTCTCGCCGATAAAAAAAGAAAAAGGTTTCAAATAGCGGTATAAACGAGATTGAAAAAGAAAAAAACCCGCGCTCACGAGATTCCTCCAGGGTCAATGTTTCTTTATTAAAACATCCAATTATAGGTGGTGTGGCTAGAGATATAAAGATGAGTGTTGTCACATACCTAGCGCCGCACCCTACAGGGGATTAAAATTGATAATGAAAAGAATAAAAAATAAGAAAGGAAGCGCTGATAGTAGTAGAAGGAGAAGAAAAGGCAAGCGGCATTACTATATGTATGTACCAGGAGGGAAAGAAAGAAGAAACCGTCCACACGGTATATAGCCTTGCAAAGCTGGATGTTGGAGAAAAAGGAGTTAGGCTTTTAGCAAGTGACGAAATTGATCTGTTGGTTCTTAAGGGCGGCAAAGGCGAGGAGGGTCCTATGAGGATGGAACGCCGTGCTCACGACGGGAGAAGAACGGCTATTATGGAGGAAACTGCTGTGAGGTTCGAATGTGGAGAGATAGGTGCCGTCTGTATTGAATGTCTTGATTTCATGTCGGTTCGTGCCGCTATGTAACATTTCAAGTTAGCAAAGAGGGCCTTGTAAAATGAAGTGCTCATAGAGAGAGCTTCGCACAGTGTAAGACAGGGTAAAGGAATTAAAAACAAAAACATACATAGAGAAAACAGGAGCATGCTCATGGACGCTCAGAGTCCTTAGAGTGTCTTTGGTGGCGTTAATGGTACTAATCGACTCGTCCATTCTCAAATCCCAGAGTTTGATCTCGCCATTTCGGCTGCCTGAGATCAATTCTCTGACCCCGCCTCGTTGCATATGGATGTTGGTAATCCACTGCTTATGTTCTCGCCAAACCTTGACCATGGCGGTAGTGGGTTTTAGGCGTTGATCGAACACACGAACAGCACCATCGCCGAACCCAGCGACAAAGATGTTCCCAGCAACTTGATCAGAAGTTAACGAGGTTATGCAGGACCCGGAACGCGCAGATATGTCCTACATAGTTGGGTTCATTAGTTTAATTACTCTCAGTGTACGGGTAGAATGTAAAGGCTCACATTTATACAAACTTCAGTAGCGGCATTCCACACGCGAATGACCTTAACGTCACCTGCAACAAGGGCCTTCCCTTGGCCCTGCTGCCAGTCCAAAACAAGACCCGCATTCTTGTTGCTTGGTATCAAATCCGGTAGTGCTCGGAAAGCGGTGACAATCTCAACCTTTGGCTCAGACTCGTAGCTGCGGAAAATTTTCAACACGCCATCGGAGGAGCCGGTCATGAGAAGCGCTTGGTCGTCCTCGTTTATGAAACGGATCTCATTTATTTTGGACCCTGGAGGATTGCTGTTGGAAAAGCGGTTGATAATCCTATTGCTCTGCCAATCCCAGACACTAACCCCGAAGTTAGTATTCTCAAAGTCACATGTGTCAATCGGAGGGGGCCAAACCATATTGTATCTCGATCATCCGCCACAGCAAGATGGTCCTCAAACTGATGGAAACACATTTTCATCGGTTGAGTGGGATTGTTAATGAGAGACATTGAAACATCCCATCGGCTGCTGCCAGCCCTTTCCTTCAGCGGCTGGGTTTCAGTAATAATCCTCTCGTTTCGGCCGCGTCGCCATAGACGTTCGTTATAATCGGCGCTGCCGGGTTCGTCCGGTTCATTGGGTTTCATTTGGGGTTCTCGAAAGTACTGGCAAAATGTAAGAAAATGATCATTCACAGTTCTCCCTACGAAAGACACCAAGAGCCACAGTGTATAACCTACCTCTGTTGACCAATCCAGAAACTTGCTCTTGAGAGGTATCATTAGCTGCACTTTAGAGTCTATATCCCGGAAGCCTCTTGAAGGTGGCGTACGTGCTTGTCGATAGGATCCCGAGGACGCCAGCTGGTCGTTGACTTCCGGAGGTCTCGTCCACTCCGGAGGTGCTCGACCTCGTGGGGTCATGGTGAGCCTATTCTTTGTGGGCGAAGTCTTCGTAGACGAAGGGAGAGGCGAGATAGGGCGTTGATCACCAGCACCGGACGCACCAAAGGCAAGACTTTTGAGGGAAGCGGCAACACTAGCCGTGCGGCGGAGGCTGAGTGAAAAGTATCCCTCCGCTTTTGGAGCGGCTTGCGCAGGAGGCGTTTCGGGTCCTAATTTCTTCGGTTCAGGTGGCTCGGTATACTGTCGCTTGTGCGATTGCGAGCGACTATAGAGACTAAGCAGCTCATTCTTGGCCCGCCGAGCTAACTCTCCCATAGGTGACTCGAGCAACTCCTTATGGACGTAGTCAACTATGACGCTGCCGTCTTGTGCAACATCCGGGTAAGGGTCAACTGACAGTATCAATAGTAACTTCCAGATTGACCCGAATATTGTGTTATAGGAGACCCCATTCTCACGCGGGCAAGGTGGCAGCAGGGAGTCTTTGTTTATAGACGCCTGGTGAATAAGGAAATGCTTCTCCTCCAAGAGTTGTTCATACGCAGTAACGAGGAACTTGTTCAGGTATCGTTTCACAAAGGTTGAGAAGAACACTAAAAGCTCCTTTCTAACCAAAACGCTGCCATCAGAGCCCATAGGCATGACAGCCAGGGCCAGCGATTCCTCAATCTGCTCAACTTGATCGGTCAGATCTGGAATGCCAATGAAGCTAGTGAGAGCATGCAGCATGGCCGCCCGGACTTCTGGGACAGGATCAAATGAAAGCTCGCAGAGTCGTTGCGGAGCGGAACAGCGAATGCCAACCCATTTTGCTTCAGGGAAGCCCAGCCACAGCATACTGAGGCACAGACAGGACCACTGACGGAGTAATGGGTTTTCAACATCCATTAGGTGAGTTAGGCACGCTTCGAAAAGTTCCGGGGCAAGGCAAACGTTCTGGCCCTGTGGGTAATTCCTGCAAAAGATCGCAACGATAAATGCGCACATTGCGCGATGTTCACTGGCATTTCCTACCGGAATGGGAGACGCAGGATTAAGTATTGTGATAAAGTAATGGATTCCGTTATCCTTTAGCAAGTCGTTTTGCACAGTATGGTCAACTGCCATTATTCGAGCCCAGATAAAAACCATAACTGGTTTAAGCTCTTGGGCAGCGCTCTGCAGCAGCTTCACCACATATGGAAATATGCCAATGCTGAGTGCGAGGTGAACGGCCCACGGACCCAGATCCAAGAACTTGCTAAGGAGGATCAATGCCCTAAGTCGATGAGCTTGGCTGAGTAAAACCTGCAAAACTATCGGTAGCTGATCAGGTGGGTTTTTCTCAGTTGGCCCAGACGAGAGATAGACTTCGAATGCAGTAAGTTGTTCCGCAAAAAAGCCCGAATGTTGATATTCATAGTGCCGCTTCCCCTCCTCATGTTCAATAAGCGCGGGGAGCTGTGCAAGAACCATCTCGACGGCAAGGTCCCAGCTCTGCCACAGCGGGTGGGTGTGCGTCTCAGGTAGCTTCGGTGACGAGATGGGGTGACATTCATGGGCCCTCATTATGCGTTCAGCCAACAGGAAATTTCTGAAGAGAGCTGCGACCATCAAGTCCTGTCGGAAAAGCTTCTTGAACAGTGGCCTTGGCAAGGTGTTCCAGGCAATCGTATCAGTAATCGCCGTAAAAATCCAGTTGAGCTCCCCCAGCGGGCTTCTTCGATCTTGGAGTCGGCCTGGAACTCTAAATTCATCCATAGAGACATTGCTCTGCAACGGATTCTGCAGGACGAAGAACCTCAAAGCAATCTCAATCGGAGTGGTCAAACAGCAGGTAAAGAGGTCTGCTGGTAAGTCGGGATTAGTCGGGAGAGTCTCCGCTCTCTCACAGGCTCCAAGTAAAATGCAGTCGCCATAGTTTTGGATGTGGGCATTTGGATCTCGTTTGCGAGCCTCAACATTTTCCTTCTCATGCTTCTCTACAAACGTCTGAAAATTGTGGACGATATTACCTGCATGGGACACGTCGAACACAAACAAACTGGGACCAGCAAGCCAACTCTGAAGGTCGTATAAGGATACTGGAATATACTGAGTATAATTTTTGTTAAATACCCAAATCTCACCGGACGTAGTTGGCAAGGGCACTCCATGGCCGTTATAGTGAAATAGAACTCGTTCATCTTTGGCATTTCTTCGCAATGAGATGCAAAACTTCTTTGTTTCGTCAACAGACGGATCGAGGTACTGCTTATAACGGGTACGAAGGCTGAGTGTTTCGTACTGCTCTTGCAACTTTTTCCCAATCTGCTCCATCACCTTGTTCTGTGCACTGCTTGTAGCCGTGGGATCGATCCAGCATTCCAACTTAGCAGTAGGGTTGGTCTTGACGACGTCGGGGGGGTCGACACCGATATTAAGGCAAATGGCAAGGGCTGCGGACACGGTTTTCAGTCGGTCTCTCATACGCCAGTCCTGGTTTGGCCAGCTTCCCGCCGGGTCTTTGGGTATCCCGCTGGTCTCGTGACGCTTCTCGGTAAAATACATGTAGAAGTTCTTCGAGAAATGTCAGCAATGACGCGCCCCATGGAAGGATAAGGCTTATGGTTCAGTTCTCACTCACCGAATTCAAAATCTTGAGATATTCGCTCGAAGTATATTCCTCTTGCCAGCCATGTCTTAGCTCAAAGTCCTCCCCGTCGTCTTTTGGGGGGCTATTCTCAACGCCGTGTCGGAGCCAGTGTTCGGTCTTTGCGCGGACGAGTGTAGCCGTTGGTCGTGCGCTTTTTAATACGGGCGAACCAGCACCTCTTGCAACTGCATTTATATCCGATCCAGCAGCTGCCTCGAAAGCAGGACTCGACTGTTCATCTGGCTGAGCTCCGGGTATTTCCGTCCTCGATCTTAGATGACCCGACTGCGTCGCTGGCGCGTCCGTTGAAGGTGTAATATATATATCTGCCTGTGGACCAAAATCTACACGGACAGACTTGTTTTGGCCCTTCTTGGGCTCAATGTCTTGCCCCATATTGGAATGTTGTTGAGTCAAAGCACCACTATCCATATCCAGGGCTGGGTCTCTCATGATTGACCCCGATTCATGGCGTCAGCGGGCGCTGGTATCAAGAGCCCGTCGGGTACAATCGCGAGCGTCGACGTAAGGATTGATGGCCAAGGGAAGACTGCGGTAACAAAGCGTTAGGTGAAGGTGATGGACAGAGCACAAGCTACATAGTAGGTCATGGTTGACAGCGAAGCTCACCACCAGTTCATCGAATCAAAAGTCAGCGGACAGAATGTAGGACTAAGGAAATGTATGTCATTTGACGGTCCGCAAGGAATCCCACAAAACGCTGGAGCTGAGCGGGGACTTAACAACAAGACATGACATGCACGAAATCGCATGCGGCGGATGAAGCTGGAGGTCACAACGGGTACATTATTGCGTAGCAAGTGTTTGACGCGTTTGCCCTCCAGCCCACCTGCCAGGAACGGAACAATAATTATCCACGTATAGCTCCCAAACAGTGAACACATAGAATCTCCCTGCAGATCTCTACAACCTCCCAACAAACCCCTCTACAAACTCTCTAAAAACTCCCCATGAACCCACTTATGAACCCGCTTATAAACCCCCTCCATGAATGTCTCTATGAACAGCTAGACCCTGGGCATATAAAGGCAGTTAAGAAATCTCGGCAGTTTATTGACTGTATGAGTCTGCAGATAGTGCAGTTAGGAGTATGATTCTAAGGTAATGGAGTGATTTTCCTAGTCATTTTGGAATATTTTGGGGTTTTTAGGCACATAATGAGTAGCGTGCATAGCTAATCTTTCACTGAAGCCTTTTGACGAGCTCCCCGATCTCTAGGACCAAATACCTCTTGCATATATTCCGTTATTGAACCTCTAGTATGCTCATAGTTGTGCTCGACCCAGAGTTTCCAATCCCAATCAATCCAGTTATCAAAGCCACTCAACCGCTCAATATCAATCCACCGCAGCAATGGCGATATTGGGACTCCCAGAAGGAATTGTTCCTGGAATTTAGGAAATGTGACCCGGTTCACCCATGCGACTCCAAAGTCCACCAGAACAATGTTTCGGGCTTGATCAAATGGTGGGAAAGAGACTAGTATTACGTTGCGCGGGTGAATGTCATTGTGAGCTACATCATGTATATATATAGTAGTCTCAGCATCAATGACTTCTTTCATTATTGCCTGGCGCTCTGATTGCGTGAATTTCGAGGGGTCTAGATCCACCATGCAAGTTCCAGGGACAAATTCCAAGAGAATCAATCTAACCTCGCGGGAACTTGTGCCATCAATCGACAACGAGAGCGAAAACGACCCATAGTATCTTGGTATGAGACTCCCTTGGAAGTCTGCAAGTTTAGCATAGGCTGCAGTCTCATGCATATATGCACGATCAGCTACCCGCTTCGTCTTGCTCATGATCGGAATGCAGCGGGTCATATTTTTTTACCAGTAAATCTGTGTTGTATGGCAGATTGATATCTGAGCTTAGAACTCGAACAGCAAGCAATTGTGCACTATATCCATCTGCGGCACGAACAAGCCTAACTGTTTTCAACTCTGCAGCCCCCGAAGTGAAAACACCGGGTAAAGGGGGGTGTTTGCCACAGCGCCCAACTGGATCGATCGACTCTCTCTCACGACGAGCTTCGAATTTCAGGCAGCAATCAGAATTTGTTGGTTCTGGAGGTACATGTGCACGAACAGAGAGGTGTTGGTCAACTTTGTAGGGAAGACGGGGTTTGGGGATGTTGAATCTCGTGTTGTAGCTGTCGCTGTCGCTGAGAATGGTGGTCATTTTGTAAGTTTACCACTTACCAGCGGTGCGCTTGGAATTGCCCCTTCTTGTCGTCCTGCCTAATGGCGGTGTTGTTCGTTTTCAAAACAGCTTATTTTCTTTGGGGGGTAGGTACCAATTGATTGATGAACAGAATAGAAAGATCGCTTTCGACAGTGACGAAGTGGATTTCAAGGTTAAGAAGAAGATGACGGGATGAATGCGTGTTTCATTGGCTGGAATTGTCGACGTAACTACACATCACATGAGTTTTGAGCTCTTTGTAGATATAGTCCGCCGTAGTATCCTGGTCTAGCAATTGATTACTAGACCAGATATCACTGAAGATGTCATGGATTGAGGCCAGCTTTCTCATATATGGAATCGCGCCCATATTATTATTTCTTGGTTCCTGCAAGGGTTTCAAGTCTTGGTAGTAGCAACTGTGCTGGGGGTCTTGCTTTCATGGCTATCCATACGTGGATTTCCAGGTGCGCTGTGTCCGGATATGCCATGCTTCTGTTTCCCACGAGTCACCCTCGAATATAGCCAAGGGCTTGACCAAGGACCATGATCTGCTTTTACCAATCGCATCGCCAACCGAAATGACAAGATCGCGCCGCGCAAACGATGAACCAGGTCATGACACCTTATTTAAACCTCACATCCCGATCCCCTTTTGTCAGATAACTTCTTGTTGCGTCAATATGCCATATCACATCCAAAATGATGCCACTTGACGGCCGCCGAAACAGAGTTTCTTCGACTGTGATTGTCAGTACCGCTTTAGCGTCCGGGCGGTATGAAGTGGGCCTTTCTAACACTCCAACCTTGCTAGCGCTAGAAGTCCCAGCGTTGATTCTCACTTAGATATATTTGCATGCGCTGGTGCAGGCCTTGCTAGAACCGGACAAAAGGCATTCTGCAGTGATATTAACAAAGCAAGCTGAGTTTTTTTTTTTCAATCCCCAGCAGACGCTGCAGATTCGCTAGTTAAATGTTTGATCAGTTTTATCGGCCTCCAATGCTATACGACGAAGCCATAGCCTCTGTTGCGCCTTACCCACCACTTGCAGGCTTATTTAGGCTTTTCGGTCAACTATATCCGGCCTTGCATGGCTAATAGATGGACGTCATTACCCCCGTCTACCCAATATACAATTACTTTCCCATGCTGGATGAACCTCCACGCCATCCTATTATTTGTCATTGCCTTCAATGTGCGATGGGAGAAAAAGGAACTTTCATACTTCAATATTTGGCCCCTGTGGAGACACCGGAGGGAACATGCGGATGTCAAAGCCGTCGAAAAATGCGGCTTCTGACGAGTTGTCGACGGAGGTGAATCTTCTACGTGCCTGATCTGCAGTGGGTCCCACGCTTCAGAGAATATTCGGCGCGCCTTCTCTTTTTTTGCTTGTTAATCTGAAATCCACACTACGGCCTGTCAGGACTCAGGCAACGTCATCTTGAGTTGCCGTGTTCGCCGCAGTTTCGGCTGCTTGTCTTTCCATGATTTCTCTCCACTATTCCTGCATAGCTTGCGCTGACGCACCATCAAGCCACACATGGATATTTTACCCCTTTTCATATATTTTGTTTCAAGGCCCCACGTCAATGCTTCTGCTCATTGGCATTGGTGCAAAAAGCTAGCTTACTTGGTCTTTTGTTCGAAGTGAAGGGTCAGCCGATGGCAGCCCGCTTCCCCGTGATATTGGAGTCTGTCACTAGTGGTTAACTCTAACCCTCATGCTTCGGTCCCCAGACGTCACCATGCACCGTTTTGCCAATGCTTCAGCTAAGATACCCACTCTGTTGTTTCCCGGATAGACTGGCCGGTTTTCCACGAAGGCTTCTGTATTGTTTCTGGAACATTATATCTTTGAACCGCGCGGTTGTCGTACCTCCCCTTATTTTTAGCAGTTTTTCTTTGTGATAGGTTATGTGTGAAAAGGATGCAGTTGCTCTTTCAAATATGTTTGGTTTGGACATTCACCACCTCTCACATCCGAGGCTGCCTCTACTCACCACCATTCTCAGTAGATAGTTTCTCCCAATGTTTTGCTGGCGCTCGACCAAACATTGTGGTGTCACAATTACTTCACAATTGCAACTCAGCCTGCCGGAAGATTGCCCTCTCTCGATTCAGCTAGAGCTCGAGAAGTTTTTTGAAAGTTTCTCGACTTACGGCGGTATGCAGGGTTTGACGGCCCTCTTCCGGAGTAAGCTTAGAGTAGTTACGCGGGGTACTTTGAGACGGGGCAGTGTGGAGTGGCCACACAACGCACAACGCACAATGTGCCCTCTCAATGGCGCCCGTCCTCTGAAAAAAGCAATCTTCCAGGCGCAAAATGCTAAACTGCTGTGGATCTTGTACGCCAGATCTACAGAGCTAAGTTGAGTAAACACCCTAGCTGCATGTCTGCCGAGTTGAAATGAGGGCGCTTATTGCTTCGTCAGCCCTATGATTGCATTGATTGGGCCATTATTGAAACTGAGATGGGGCTGCTAGGTATATCTGGCTGGGGTATGCGGAGTATATAGCCTAAATCAGCATCGTGCGTTCGGGCTGCCGATCCCCCGTATTTTAGCTTGGTGCTTCGGGTCGTCTGAGTGATTCTCCGCGTCACGTGTTCTGACGACCCACCCCTGCGAATCGAGTGAGCTCATCCCACCTGATCCCAGGAACAACCAGCTGCAACGGGGGTTGAGGGGTATGGGATAAGCTCCGTTTTCTAGAACAGTTCCATGAAACGTCCGCATTAATTCCCGGCCCTTGATAATCTCCTGCCTGTTTTTTAGCAACAGTGAGAAAAGCTTAACCGTAAGCGACCGGCTAATGCCCGGATCAACCATTGGGTACAGATAGGCGATACAAAAGTCCTCGACCTCATTCCTGCCACGATATTCTCAAACATACGGCAGTGGACCGTCATTGTTCATCGGGGTCTGGGGCCAGAAATCTTGGTGACATATGCTGGTTCTTTCAGGAATGTGGCATTCTCGACTTCCCCGGAAAATCTAATCAATACATCTATCTGGTCCGCCCCATGGTAGACATACCCATCTGTGGCAGGCTAAAATTGTAAAACGTTGGCGGCTCAGGATCTCCCAATACGATCGTTTTTGCCGCTGTGACGGGCTGTCATGCATAAGATCATATGATGTGCATGATACTCTTGATTAATGGAAGCAAATATAATCAATCTGCCACGGCCGTAGCTGTGTGCTTGCCACTGTGGGGATTCTGGGGAAGCCTCATTTTACACGAAGAAACAGGTGCTTACCGTTGGGGCCACTCTAATAATAATAAAGTACGTCCTCAGCCTATTTCTGTTTCGATAAACGAGACTGATTCAAACAGGGACCCCCTCATCCCGGAAACCTCTGACCAGTAGATTCCCGCCGTTCTCCGGCCCCCGGCCGGAGCTCCATCACAATACATTTTATAGTCAAAATTCATCAAACCAGCGGCGGGAAACCCACCAGCGATGACGCTCTCAAATTGCTGTCCCTGATTACCACATTTTTGCTGGCCATGTTGTTGCCAATATTGGAATCCCGCTGATCCGTCCATCACAATTATACTCTCAATCCCAAACGGACCATCAAGCCGTGAAGCCGTCCTCCATTGTTCAATGCTTAGTAGTGGCGGCATTATGGCCGCAGCTGTGGCTGGCTTCGCCTGAAGCTGAAAAGTATATATACTGGTTTGCTGCCCCCCTCAATGGACCTCAATCATCACCAACCTCAACAATCATTTTCCAAAGGCCAACAACCGTCACCATGTATCGCAAAGCTGCCATTCTCTCTTCCCTCCTCGCCTCTGCCTATGCGCAGCAGGCTGGCACAGAGGAGGCCGAAACCCACCCCAAGATGACCTGGCAGGATTGCTCTGCAGGAGGCAGCTGCACCACCAAGAATGGCGAAGTCGTGCTTGATTCGAACTGGCGATGGGTGCATGAGATCGGCGGGTACACCAACTGCTATACGGGAAACGCGTGGGACGAGGCCATCTGCTCCGATAACGAGTCTTGCGCCCAAAACTGTGCCATTGATGGTGCCGACTACTCTGGTACCTATGGTGTTACAGCCAGCGGAAACGAGTTGAACCTCAAGTTCGTCACTGAGGGTCCAGAAGCCACCAACGTTGGCTCTCGTCTGTACATGATGGCCAGTCCAGATAAATATGAGATGTACAAGCTTCTCAACAGAGAGTTCACCTTCGATGTTGATGTTTCCTCGCTTGGCTGTGGCCTCAACGGTGCTCTGTACTTCGTCTCCATGCCGGAAGATGGTGGCCTGGGTACGAACGGCAACCAGGCAGGTGCCGAGTACGGCACTGGCTACTGTGATTCCCAGTGCCCACGGGATCTGAAATTCATTGACGGACTGGTATGTCATCCCCACTCACTACCTCCCGACTCATACTTACCCCACATATCTTTCTTCTTATGTGTTCCAATTCACTGACACGTCTTTCTCTCAAGGCCAACTTTGAGGGTTGGAACTCCGCTGAAGGAGATGAGAACGCTGGTGTCGGCGGCCGTGGCGCATGTTGTGCTGAGTTGGATGTATGGGAGGCAAACGCCATTTCGAGTGCCTTTACCCCGCATCCTTGCGACACCCCAGGTCTTACTGTCTGCGAGGGTGAGGACTGTGGTGGAACTTACTCTGAAACACGATACGCCGGTACCTGCGATCCTGATGGATGCGACTTCAACCCCTACCGTCAGGGAGACCCTGACTTCTATGGAGAGGGCAAGACTGTTGATACCACCAAGAAGATGACTGTTGTGACTCAGTTCCTCACTGATGACGGCACTGATTCTGGTACCCTCAACGAGATCCGCCGCTTCTATGTCCAGGACGGCCAGGTCATCCCCAACTCCGAATCTAAGATTGCGGAAATCCCAGGTGACTCCCTCACCCAGGAATTCTGCGATGCTCAGAAGCAAGTTTTCGGTGATGAGAACACCTTTGAGCAGCACGGCGGTTGGAAGAACATGAGCGACGCCATGGCCGAGGGTATGGTTCTCGTCATGAGCTTGTGGGATGACCGCCACTCCCAGATGTTGTGGCTCGACAGCACCTACCCCGTCGATGCTCCTGCGTCCCAGCTTGGTGCTGGCCGTGGCGAGTGCGCGACTGACTCTGGTGCCCCCGATGATGTCCGCGTCGAGCAGGCTGGCGCCTCGGTCACCTTCGGCAACATCAAGTACGGCCCCATCGGCTCCACCTTCGATGCTCCCGCATAAACGTGGACGGTTGTTTCGACACGGTTTGATTTCCCTCTCCCCCTATCGACTATCAGCGATCTGAATAGACGGGGGGATCTAGATGGGCATTTTCCTTTTCCGTTTTGTCATACAAATATAGAAGGATAGAGGATACAGGATAGACGATAGACATCCCGGAATTTTTCTTCTTCGTTAAAACTCCCCGAAAATTTTCCCTTTTTTTTTTCCTTTACTCGTTCTTCTTTCTTTGCGTTTCAGCTGAGCTGAAGAGATGGATCGTGTTGGTAAAAGGGGGTGTGGTTTCTTTTTTGTTGCAAACTGGGATCGAACTTGTTGGCTTCCTTTCGCAAACCTGTACATAGTTTTTCTTTCTCGATGTATATATTTTTATACATTGGAAAAATATCATGACTTACTTTGTCAAAAAAAAAAAAAAAAAACTCCCCTTCCCGTATCATTGTTCCTTTTCAACATTGCTCTTTTCTGTCGACGACGAAAGCTTGAAGCAATGTTGTCCACACAGTGATGATATAAGCACAGACATGCCAACTAACTAATCCACACTTTTCCTAGTTCGCGCACACTAGTACAAGGCGCTAAACCAATCAAATAATATCCCAACCCCCCCGCCCAAACCTGTCAACGATCGGCAAAAATCCCGCTGCGCTAAACCCAGATCCAGTTTAGCGCGGCGAAAGATGAAACGAACGAGCTCTCCATCCAGGTTCCCGTGGGCCTTTGTGTGCGCAAAAAAAGACTTTCCATGCTTGTTGTGCTGAGGAAACTTGCTGCAAAATACCCCGTAGTAATTCCTGTATTGCCTGCCATGGGGAGGAGCGAAATGGCGAGTTTTATTTATCCAACAGTCAACAGACAGATGACAGATGACGGGCAAGCAGGCGAGCAGACAAATACGAGATATAGCTGGCTTTTTAACTTTCTTGGCGTGGGCCTTTCAGCGTCGTGGTCTCTGTGGGAAAAGGAAACTTGGTGAGTGAGACATACGACGAGATACTTCTGCCAGCAAGAAAGTGCGCCGCCTATCTTTGAGGTCTACGGTTTGCAATCCAGCGTTTTTTCCTTCTTCTTTCTGTTGTTCAAGTGACATCTGGTCCTTTATGCACATCTAGTCTCGAAATTGAGATCTATGCTAGCTTGACAGCGAATCTGGCTATTTATATCTGAGAAGTGCCAGATATCATTGGATAAAAAACTAAAGTACATGTACGGAATGCAGACGAATAGTCCAATGGAGTTTGCAGATATTTTGAGAGTTTACTGAGAGGATTACTTCAATTCCTGTCAGATATCATGAATCAAGACTTCGACAAGGTGCGTAAGTATTTGGGTAGCATAGTGATTTCATCCACACCAGCTTACCTGAGACTTGGGCAATCCAGCTTTCCGTACCCATTGCTGCTGAGCTTTGAAAATAGCGAAATCGAGTGAGTGCACATCATGCGTATCAGGCGATGCAGGGTGCTGCCTTCGGGATCTTCCATTGAGCAAAAACTAAAGCTAGAATGGACAAAGGCTTGTGCCACAACAATGGATGCATAGTGACATAAAAAAAAATCATGAAGCACCAACTCATGTTTAGGATATTCCTTTCTTTTGCAGCATAACATAACTTAGATATGTATGGGGTCTGAGGTGCCATATTATCAATCTAGATACATACTATGAGACAGGCCTGGGTAACTGTAAAGGGCGATTCACAATGATTTGATACCTGATAGTCACAAATAGTGAGACCTGTTCGAGACTGACTAACTTTTGATTCTTTCTTCTTGATCAGTAGAGAGGGCTGGTTTGTTTCTGCCCATGTATTAGATTGGTTGGCTTCAATTGACAGTATTAGTTCTCATGAAGGACCATGTATATCATGATGCTACACATATTGTGTTTGATGATGTATTGTGTCTGTATTCACATTGGTAATGTACATACTTCATCTTCATCTATTAGTACTTGTTGATAGAGTGAGAGACACAGCACACAAGATGTATACACCAGAACTTAGAACAGCAGGAGATAAAGTATTCATATAAAATCCTAGCTTGTATCTTGCTAATGAGCAGCCAAGTGTACTATGTAGATGCTCCCAAGTCAGTGCCTGTCCAGCCTTGTGGTTGGTGGTTGGGGGGGAGTCTTGGCAGAGCCCCCTAAAAGTCTCTTTTCTTCAAATCACCTTCAAGCCATCTCAGATCCCATCAACTTGTTCACAAGACACCGTCGTCCCTATCCTCTCTGTATCAGATTCAGACCTCTCCTCCCGATCGCGCCTGGTACTGCGTCGTTTGTAACGCTACGCCGGCCGGATATTATTCGAGTTGGCCACGCCAGGCGATTCTCGCAACTCCCCCGTCGACGGGTCCGATCCCTTCCCTGGCGACAAGTGGCTGTGGTTGGGTCCTCAATAATATTATTTCGCTCTGTCCCCCGACGCTCGCACTACGCATTTTCGAGCGAGCGCTTGCACCATCGCTACTCCAACACGCTCCCCGTTCGAGACCAATGCTCGTCGTCTCACGGCCTCACCATTTCTGTCGCCCGTAGTGCGTGTGGATGGGAAGCTTGCGCTGTTGGAGGCTGGTTCATACGGTTCAGGAACAGCAGTGATCCCTGGATTACGAGAAACTCAAATCGCCCCCAGGAACTCACCAGCTCTCACATTCACAACTGGTACAGCGACTCTTCCTTTCCATTTTCTCTCTCTTTTATTCTTCCCATTACTATTCTACATGTGTGGTTATATGATGTTGAGACTGAATAGCCCATAGCTGTGGGTGTCGTCGACGACGTTAGATTCCCGACCGTTTCATTTTTGTGACGCCCCGGACGGACCTCACCCGGAACCCCCCCCCCCCCCCCCCCCAAAAAAAAAGTCCCTGAGCTGTCGATACCGTGGGCTTAAGATCGACGTTCACACCGCTATTGTTTTTTCCTTTTTAACGATATTCCCATATTCTTTTGTCTCTTGCGAAAACTGTCTCTCCGTAGATGATAGTTTACGACCTGTTCACATATCGCCATGTCGTTCCTTTTTAAGTCGAAAAAGCATCAACAGCAACAACCACAACAACAAAATGCAACCGTTCTACCTCCAGCCGCTCGAAATATTCATACTTCGGAAGGAGCGCCGACGGGTCCGCCAATTGCACCTATCAACGGCCTCCGCAACCGTGAGCAGGATGGCGGACCACATCCCGGCGGGAGCGCGAATAACTCGTCTAACTCCCTAGGTTCAGGTACAATAAGTCCAGATCAAGTACGGGCCCGACGGGACAGATCAGATTCGGAAACACAGGTAGGTTGAGCAGCTGCAACGTATATAAACTAGAGCCAAACCCCCTAACGCTGAACGTCTGTAGCAGAGAGCCCCTGTGGGCATTAATGGGAACCCTCCACCAACTGGCCCGAGCCCATCGCTATTCCCGTGGTCGCAACGCCGAATGAACTTTCCCACTCCGCAGGTCACTCCATTTCCCCGGTATGGCGCCGCAGTGAACGCAGTAGCCTCGAAGGAGGGCGATATATACTTGATGGGCGGATTGGTCGAAGGCTCTACAGTAAAGGGTGATCTGTGGATGGTTGAGAGTAATGGAGGAAACTTGTCATGCTTCCCAATTAATCCGATGACAGAAGGGCCGGGCCCAAGGGTTGGCCATGCAAGTCTCCTCGTGGGAAATGCATTCATTGTTTTTGGTGGAGATACCAAAATGGAGGATCACGATACCCTGGATGATACACTTTACTTGCTCAATACCTGTGCGTATTTCCAATTTTCCCCTTTCCAATTGCAATTCGGCTGCTTTCCACCCATGTGACTTGGATGCTGATGTCGCACATTTTGATTAGCATCTCGTCAATGGTCGCGCGCGGTTCCCCCGGGTCCTCGACCATTAGGCAGATATGATCATTCTTTGAACATATTGGGATCTAAAATATATGTCTTTGGCGGCCAGGTGGAAGGATATTTCTTCAATGACCTCGTAGCCTTCGACCTCAACGCGCTTCAAAATCCCAACAATAAATGGGAGTTTCTAATCCGAAACAGCCACGATGGAGGTCCTCCTCCAGGTCAAATCCCTCCAGCACGAACAAACCACACCGTGGTTAGTTTTAATGACAAGCTTTATTTGTGAGTTTTTCCCATATTTTGTGACGGAATATTGGAATGGTTTGCTAATAAATGAACAGGTTTGGTGGTACGAATGGTCTACAGTGGTTTAATGACGTCTGGTCGTATGATCCGAGAGCAAATATCTGGGCACAGCTAGACTGTGTTGGTTTTGTTCCCGCTGCGAGAGAGGGACACGCTGCCGCCCTCGTCGGCGACGTAATGTACATTTTTGGCGGCCGTACGGAAGAAGGAAACGATCTGGGTGATCTAGCCGCATTCCGTATCACCACGAGGCGATGGTATCTATTCCAAAATATGGGCCCGTCTCCATCACCACGTTCCGGCCATAGCATGACCATGTTTGGAAAACAGATTATTGTTCTTGGGGGAGAACCAAGTTCAGCGCCCCGAGACACAGAGGAACTCAGTCTAGCCTATATCCTGGATACCGCCAAGATTCGATATCCAAGCGAACCAAGTCCCACCTCCCCAACGGGAGACCGAGCACCAAGGAAGATGAGTGCGTCAGACCGACCAGGTGGCCCTTCTGGTCGCAGTTCGCGTGAAGCGCAAAACGCGACGCCGGATTCACAGCGCCGTGCCTATCTTCCTGGGCCCCAAGGTCCTCTGCCGCTTACAGGCGGAAGGCCAGACACAGCTAGCCCCGGCCCTGGCCCTGGCGGCCCAAATTCCCGTTTACCTCGCGCCTCCATTGCTCAAGCACCAGCCGGGCCTCCTCCATCGGGCCAAGCTCCAACCCCGAGGAGCGCATCTGGCTCACAAGGCTCACGTAATAAGCCACCTAAGGGGGAGAGAGGGCGTGTCACTCCCCTCGAGAATCTTAGGGGTTCTGCCCCAGAAAGAGAGCGCCAGTCGCCAACAGCTCGAGATGGGCCAGGTGGTAGCAGACCTGGGCGAGAGCAGAGCCCTCTATCTGGAGGCCGCCGCACTCCGACACAGCAGTCTTCTTCGCGACTCTCAGCTCGGGCGATGGAAGCGGGTGAAGCTGCTCCCTTGGTGAGCGCTCCCTCTAGGCAGCGTTCGCTACGCGCCAGGCACCAGAATTCTATCGATAGCGTGGATGATTCTATTCTGGGCAAACCGGGCAGCATCGATGGCTCCGAAACTCGAAGCTTTAGGAATTCCAGGAACTATCATGACGAACCCCGCTCCCCTCGACTCACACCACATCAGGAAGCTCTAATCAAGGAACTCGAAGCCGCAAAGAACCGCAATGCTTGGTATGCTTCAGAACTGGCATTGGCGCGCAAGGCTGGATACACCTCCAGTTCCAATCCTGTAGCTCTTGAAGAACGCGGCGCAGACGCTTTTAAAGAAGAGGACCGTCCGTTAATTGAAGCTTTCCTTACCATGCGGGGAGAACTTGCCAAGATGCGAGCAGAAGTTGATCGTCAGGCGTCGGCTGCGTCAAAGCGTGTTGCCGAAGTCGAACATCAGCGAGATGTGGCGATCAGTGAAGCAGCCTATGCTCGAGCTAGACTTGCTGCACATGCAGGTAGTCAAAACGGGACGCCAACTTTGGAGAACAATGATCGCGATGTCGACTCAGCACATTCCAACCGTTCTACGGAGATAAGTCGACGGTTGGCCCTGGCCCTCGCCTCGCAGGCTGAGCTAAAGGCGAAAGTAGAGACGATGACGACCGAAATTCAAGAAGAGAGAAAGACAAAGGAATTGACTGAAGAACTCCACGAGGTCACAAGTAAAAGGCTGGCAGAACTGGAGTCGCAAAATCATAACTTGGAGCTTGAGCATCTTCGGACAGAGCTCCATCAATTGCAGTCCGCTTATCGGGAAGAGTCTGCGCTACGATCTGAAGCAGATACATCACTCAAAATGATTCAGATCGATAAAGTGGAACTAAGCCAAAAGCTCGAGGAGGCCAATGATCGTTTACAAAACCATGGTGTCAACCTTGGATCCCTCAAAGATGCGGTTACTGCTTCATCAACGAAAGCGGCACTGATGGAGAAGCAGCTTGAGGAAGAACGATCTCACCGTGAAGGGCTTGAAAGGAAGCTCTTGCAGTTGAGGGCCGAACATGAGGAAAGCACTTCAGAGCTTGAAAACATTACCCGTCGCCTCAAGGATGCTGAAGAGATGGCAGAGTCGCATGCTAGGGAGGCAGAAAGCCATCGAGCAGCATTCATGGCTGGCCTAGATCGCGCATCTTCTGTTAACTCTGATCATGATAGCAAACTTTCTGACCAGCGGGTTGAAGCACTACAAGCGCAGGTCGACCGCGCCAACGAACTCGTCAAGAGTAATAATGAAGCGGCGAACACGGCGGCTGAAAAGCTTCGACGTGCTGAAGAGCGAATTGCTGGCTTGGAAGCATACCAAGAGCAGGTTAGCAGGGAAGGATTACAGCTGCGCCGTCAACTCCAGTCTGTGTTGAAAGAAAATCAGAGCCTTAGTACCGAAAACCGTGACGTGAAGGCGCAACTTGAAAGCCAACAACGCGATGCCAATGCTCTGGCTATCCAACATGGCGCACTGAAAGAGCTTCTAGGTGAACGAGGTGTGAGCATGTCCGAAAACCGGAGATCGCCCCTGCTCGATTCCCCTGGATCTCGTTTCGGCACCCCTGAACATGCGCGCCTCCGCGAGTTAGAACAACAGCTACAATCCAGCTTGAAAGCACACGAAGAAACGAAGTCATCCTTTGAACAGAGGGAGCAAGAGGCGGACCGTACCTATCATGAGAAATTGGAGCAACTTGAGAATGACTATCAGTCTGCTGTGCACTACGTCAAGGGTACCGAGAAGATGCTGAAGCGGATGAAAGATGAGCTGAGCAAGTACAAGACGCACAACACCAAGCTCCAATCCGAATTGGAAGCTGCGCTGAGCAATTCGAATGACGCTGCAGGCAAGCCGCAAGAAGAAGATGCGGCACAGTGGGAGGCAGACCGGACAGTGCTGCAGCAATCATTAACTGAACTTCAAGCCAAGACTGCCTCGTCGATATCAGCACTGCAAGGCCAACTTACGAAGCTCAGGGAAGAGCTGTCTGCTGCGCAGGCTGAGCGCGATCAATCCCACACCGAGCGTGAGAGCATTACGGAGGAACTCGCTGAGATCGCCGAGAAGAGCCGTGCTGAGCTAGAGCAGCTCAAGAAGGAGAATACTCTACTCGAGAACCGTGCACTAGACGCGGAGCAAAAGGTTACCATGCTCCTTGATCAAGTAGAAACTTCTGTCACCAACTACCGTCGACAGTCGCAGCAAGTGATGAATGGCCTAGCCCGCACGCACAGCAACGCATCGAGCAGCACCATCGGCGCCCCGGTTGGCCGGGCACGTGCCGACAGCAACGTCTCGCAGGACGATTCATTCCTGGATAATCGCAGCTCGTTTGCGCTAGACTCGCTCGCCAGTGAGCTTGATGCGCTCCGCAGCCACTGGGAGGTTACCAACCGCAGCCGTCTGAGCACACAGTTCGACTTTGACCGCACTCCAACAAAGGATACGTATGATGTTGGGCTAAGTGATAGTCTGGCGAGCTGGAGAAGGAGATTGGATGAGGAGGAGAAAGCGGTCGTGCCGCAAAAGTCTACGCCAACCCCGACGGGGCAGTCGGAAGATAATACTACCCCAACAACGAGTGGGAACATGTTTTGAAGAGCTTCTCCGTTCATATAGTTGCGTTCAAACTGCACATACAACCTCTGCTAACACTTGACGGTCTGGAGCCCCTCATCTTTGCCTCCTTTTCTTGTACCAGTGTGCAACCAGTTTTCGAATTACTGTGATATTTATCGTCCCTTTTCCCCGCACCTATTGCTGTCTTTTTGCTACTTTGCGAGTACCTACTTTGCGATTCCATCTTGTCTTGTCTCTATTTTATCGTTGTTTGCATGTTATTTATGGGACTCCTCCAGTCCTCGGTTATTCCCCCTTATGTTAATTCTCTTAGCAACCGGTAATCCTTCGTTTCCCTTTTTAATCCTGTCCTGTTCCCTGGTTGTCAATGGTTTTTTTTGTTTTTTTTGTTTTTTTTGTTTTTTATTTTTTTCTATTCTATGACGATATGTAAAACTCTCTTATCGAATTATTATTTTTCTCTTTTCTTTTCTCTCTCTCTTTTCTCTCTTCGTTTGGATAGGATTTAATCTTAGGATATACAGAGGGGGGAAAAACCTCCTGCTATTGCTCTTTTCTTTTCAACTCTTTTGCACCTTGTATCTACTACGCCATCGGTTTCTTTCTGTTTTTCCTTGATCCGTTTTGCTTCTCTTCTGTACCACGTTCTTCTCCACTGGTTCTATTTTTATTTTTATTTTTATTTTTTTATACCTAGTCGTTCGCTTGTCTTTTAATTTTTTCATGGACATTTTATATTGTTTCTTTTTTCTTTCTCCATCTATATTTTCTTTTGGTTGTGGGGTCGGTCTGAAGCTAGATAGTCATATTGGTAGGAAGGGATCTATCTAGCTATGGAAAATAACTACAGAGATGCATTTCAAAAGTCCTCATCAATGCTACCTAGTTAATATATGGGATACACGTGCCACGAAGCACCCGGGTATTAGGGAAACTCCACTCACTTGCTACTTAGAAAAACCGAGCAGCACACTCCTCCTTGTATGCCTTCAGCTGTTCCATCTTCATCTGTATGAATGGCTCCATTTCCGCACGCGCCTCATCACCAAGCAACTCAACACTAGCACTGTCGTCATGCAGTGCAGCCCAGTAGACAGCATTCACATCAAAGCTCTTCCTTGCTGCATAATCGAACCAGAAACGCCCCGTGCTCCATGAGTCGCGCATCAAGACGGAAAGGCATGGCCCACAACATCCTGATTCCTCCTCGTTCCAAGACTCGCAAGAACTGCTCCATTCTGGGTTCGTAGAGGGCTGAGAAAACTTCCTTGGTGCCGCGGCGGCGTTCAAGTCACATATCCGGCCCTAGCAACAGCAGCCACCAGGGCGGGTCGTATGCGAATTGTGCGGGGGTGATGTTTGTAAACTCAATATCAAACACGGCGGTGATCTCAAGGGTTTCCTTGTCGACGAGCATGTTTGAAGGTTGTAGATCATCGCAGAAAGGTTTGAACGGACCAGTATCACTGATGCAATAATTTGGTATGAGCTGCTTGAACCTATGCCGGGCGACGAACCGCTTCTGAGCGTCTTCCGGATCATCAGCAAGGTTCCGCTTGGGTCCAGAGGTGGGTCAGGTGTTCGTCCGCTAGATTCTGGAAGTATTCACTTGCAGATGCGAAGGGCGCTGTGGGGAATTTATCAGTAGAGTAGCCTGAAACAGTCGCCAACTCGTTCATGTTGTATGTCAGTGACAGACCATGTGTTCGAGACGGGATCCTCTGAGATGCTTCCAATACAAGAGAAACCGAGTTGAGAAAGTTGGAGCATGAAGTTGATAATTTGGCCATAGACTTTGTCTAGCTTTGCATCATCGATGGTTGGGTTAAGAATCATGCCCTCTTCGTCATCTTGAGTTGGTTGCTTCAGGACAGTCGCTAGACATGTTCCATCGACATAGTCCATGATGATGAATGGTCCCAACTGTTGTGGGCTCTCCGCAGTTAAGTCCCAGTCGATGACACGAGGGAGAGGGATAGTAGTGTTTTGACTGAGATATTTCATAAACTAGACCTCATTCGCGACCTTTTCATCCCTGAAAGCAGTATGCCCTGGTTTGGGGAATCGAATAACGGTGTCCGGTCCTGGATCGCCGAATGTAATACGGATGCCGAAGTTGAAAGACCTCTTCAAGTAGCCAACAATTTCTTTGGCTTGATTGCCTCCTTTCCGACGACTGGCCGGAAATTTTGCTATCTCAACTTTGGAGTCTAAGACTTTTTCCAACCAAGCTTTCCACTCGTTATCACCGTTAGTCTCGGCTATCTCGTCGAAAACAGTCATTTTTTTTCACAGTAAATGCTGAGCCAGACTAGCTTCAGTGAGGATGTGTGTCTGTTGAAGCCCTAGTTTTGATAGTCCATGTGAGCCTTTCTCAAGAGGCCTTATTGTGTGGCTAGGTTAGAGTCTCCATTCTCTACCGATGGACGCATTTAGGTATTTTTCCCCCCTTAACTTTGAAGAAACCTGCATGTAGCCTTTCGGATTCGTATTCGGATTCGAATTAACTCCGAATTTCTATTTTATCTAGCTTTAGACCCTTATTACTATATCCCCCTTTTTTTCTTCTTACTAAGTGTGTACTTTGTATGGCTTGACTTAGCTTTTTTGCTAAAGGTCTAATTTGTGCTGTTTATATTTCTTTATCTTTTCTTGCTAGGAATATGCAAAAGAATCTATAATTCGATGATAAGGGGTGTCGATATTCAAAGAGTTCTGCGCAAATAAGTTCACTTGTAAAAGGCTACATCTACCCACCAGTAGAGCCGTGAGTTCGTTTACAAGGCTCCATTCATTATAGGCGTCTATTTGCCCGCCTCATTGAAGCAGAACGGCCTGATATTTACATCAGCCCTCTGTTCTGAATCCAATCTGGTTTCTTCACAGGGGGGAAGGAGGAGGGGTTGGCTGCATGTTTAGACACGCAGTTCGTCGCTGTTGGGCGAGTGCTGGAGGGGGGGTGTAGGGGAGGGGATTGTATTTCTTTGTTATGCAGTTAGGAAGGTTTGGATTTGGGCTTGGTTTTTGCTGCGATGAGGTTATCTATCTAGGTTACCTATGAGATCATTTGAAGTTTGCCCATTGTCTGAGAGGTTCAGGGTTGTGGTGCTACGTTGGGTTTCACTTTCATATATATACTTCTAGTGTGTTGTACGTTCCGCATTGGCTGGATGTGAACAAGGCTGATGATGTGGGGGAATATAGGTAAAACAGTTTTTCTTCTTGGAAAAGAAAAGGGAAGGATGAGAGGGAAATATAATTGTTTTGTTGTGTGTTTTACTCCTGAAATAAGAAAGTCTTTTTTATTCTTCTTCTTAGGAATGTTTTTATTATTACTATGGTTCTTCTGGGTTCCTTGGGAAGAATTGGAAATGGGATAGCATTTATACATACCTAGGTAAGCTAGCATAGCAAGTCAACGAGCCATGCTTTGCTGGAGGGCGTTTTTGTATGTATTCATTGGCTTTACAACCACCATCCCTGCGATCCAGAACGTCGGCAGCGCTCAGCGGGCGCCAGATGTGAAAATGATAGGTTGATTGAGGCGGGAGCACGAAACACATACTATCCCCGCATCTGGGCTTCTAATGGTCGGTGGATATGTGATGGGTAACTGCGGGGGGAAAGCAATTAACTGGCTGTTGTCCCGTGTACTTATGTATACAGTTGTCCTGTTTGATCTTGAATGAATTTTTGGATATTGTGTATAGAGTTTATATATAGATCTCCATCTACATCTGGGGTACGAGATGTTAATGGCATTTTGATTTGTCTTGATTCAAGTCGCACTCTCAGATAATTATGGGGCCCAGATTAATAATATGCGGCTCAATGCTCTCCGACCCCGACGCCGAAGAAAAAGCAAAACATCCATGTATGGACATTGGAGATTGACGCCGCTGATGGCAGATCCAAGAATAGCACTACTATATAAAAATGCCTAGGTATCTCACGCTTGGCCTCGCCGGCAGCGGAAATCGCCTGGCGTATTCTCCTCGTAATGCCGCATGTAATCTTACCGATTGTCCCACCAGGACCCCAGAGTTGGGCAGCAGCAGCAGCAGTGACCCCTTCAGCTTTGAGCCTTTCTTGTGCTGCCTTTCATCTCACTGCTTCATCATTCAAGGACTCTTAGAGGTGTTGATTGCAATCAGAAACCCACCAATCTCATTTTACGTCATGCTCATATCAATGTTGTAGTTAGACGCCTGCATCTGGGCAGCAAACATGTTTGTTCTTCAAGAATTGGCCAGTACAATAATACCGTCATTTTCCAGATGTATCGACGGGCCTTACCGCCGTCTGTCTGGAATCTCGAATTTCGATCAAATCTTTCCCCCCCCCCCACTTGACGGTATTTTGACATCTGACAGCCTGCTCTCTACCGAAGAAAAAGGACTGTCTCAGTCTTCGCGCCCTTCATCTCGTAGACCCGGTGGGTCGGATGTCTTGAGCGGCTATTGACGATGTTTCCAGGCGTATCGAGATAGTAAGCAAATTTGACAATGTTATGCGCCCTTTGTCATGGTTTTCTCCTGTTTTTTTTGCCTTCAGTGGCGTTGAAACCTGTAATGGCAATACGCAGCACAGCCAGGCTGTTGTGTAAATTAGGAAATTACGTGCCAACAAGACGGTAACGACGCTAAACCCAGGCGGGCAAACCCAGTGACCGCACCACCCCTTCCCGCCAACTCATCCCTCACCGACATCAGCCTCTCTCTCTCTCTCTTCTCTCTTTCTCTTCATCTCCCCCCATCCTCTTTTCCCTCTCCCTCCTCAAGGGGTCCTTTTCCCTACATGATTCCTCTATTCAACCAATTTTGTTGACCTGCACTCCTACGGTCGTGTTCAGTCGACCCGTATCTCCATCCTTTTTGTCACCGATTCTGGTAGGTTTTCCCTTGTTGAAAGTGGTCTCAGTTTTCCGTGTCCGTCCAACCCTCCCTCTACTTCTGAACCTTGCTTATCGCTCGGCCCGTTCCTCTTCGGTTGAGCTAAACAGACCGTGGGAGCGATATTGAAATACTCACACTCTCTCAAGCTGGCTGTTTCCTATTCACACTACAGTCGATTTAAATTGCTTTAAGAGGTCAATTTGGCTTCACTTGTCGTTGTCTATGCTCCCCATTGTTCCTTCCTGCACTAAACGCATCCTGCGCCTTTCTACTTGTTGCATTGACCACAACAACATCACGTCTAACGCGTTGGACACACCAAGTGAAAGAGACAACTAACATTCTCTTCTCTCCTAGATTCACTCCTCATCCCCCTCGCCCTCGACCTTTTTCTCCTTCCTTCCTCCGTCTCCTCTTCAAACCCCTCTCTCCCCCTTCCTCGTTTCAAATAATAAGCACCATCATCCTCCCTTTACGACTCAGCCTCGTCTTTGAAACCTAAACCAAATCCCTTCCGTTTTTCATTTATTTGCATTAGACGAACGTCAGCCTAAGCGCTGAACCCAACCGCCAAAATGACTACTATGGTAAGTGTCGAGACCAGCCTTGTCTTTGTCTGCTTATTGTCATTTCTTTCTGTACCCATCGAGTGTCCATCTCAGACCTGTTACCCTCATATCAAGTGATGTGCCCACAGTACTAATGTATCCCCAGGACCTTCGTGTCGGTAATAAATACCGTATTGGCCGCAAGATCGGCAGCGGCAGCTTCGGTGATATCTATCTTGGTGAGCAGACACGGTCATTGTCTTCAATGTTGTCTCAACTGACCAAATCTAGGCACCAACATCATCTCCGGAGAAGAGATCGCCATTAAGCTCGAGAGCGTCAAGGCCAAGCACCCTCAGCTCGAATATGAGGCGCGCGTCTACAAGTCCCTCGCTGGAGGTGTCGGCATCCCCTTCGTCCGCTGGTTTGGCACCGAGTGTGATTACAATGCCATGGTCATCGACCTCTTGGGCCCTAGCTTGGAAGATCTTTTCAACTTCTGCAACCGCAAGTTCTCGTTGAAGACCGTTCTTCTGCTCGCTGACCAGCTGATTTCCCGTATCGAATACATTCACGCAAAGTCGTTCATCCATCGTGATATCAAACCAGACAACTTCCTTATGGGCATTGGCAAGCGTGGAAACCAGGTCAACGTCATCGATTTCGGTTTGGCTAAGAAATATCGTGACCCGAAGACCCATTTCCATATCCCATACCGTGAAAACAAGAACTTGACCGGTACTGCCCGTTACGCCAGTATCAACACCCATCTGGGCGTCGAACAGTCCCGACGTGACGACATGGAGTCCCTGGGCTATGTCATGCTCTATTTCTGCCGTGGATCCCTCCCTTGGCAGGGTCTCAAGGCCGCCACCAAGAAGCAGAAATACGACCGGATCATGGAAAAGAAGATGACCACCCCGACCGAGGTTCTTTGCCGTGGCTTCCCCAACGAGTTTTCCGTCTACCTCAACTACACCCGCTCCCTGCGTTTTGATGACAAGCCTGACTATTCGTACCTCCGCAAGATCTTCCGTGATCTCTTTGTCCGCGAGTCCTTCCAGTACGACTATGTCTTCGACTGGACCGTCTACAAGTACCAGAAGAACGCCCAGGCCATTGCTCAGGCTACTGGAAATGCCAATGCTCAGGAGGAAGACGACAAGCCTCGTCGTCACGCTGCTGCCGCAAACGTTGTCCCCAACGCTGCGCAGGCTAAGCCAACTGCTCTTGCTGGGCCTCGTCGCAAGCTGGTGGAACGTGTTCCTAGCGGCACTGTCGACACCCCTGACACCAACCGCGCTGTTGGAGGAAGTGATAGGATGTGAGTATCTGTAAACCTGTGTTTCCGAGTAAGGAACACTAATCTCCTGGGTGTCTATTGAATGTGACTAGCCATGGAGGATGATTGATTCAAGAATCTGACTAATCTCATAGTCTTCGGCGTTAGGCTTCGTTCTGCTTCTAAGGGTGCTAATGCTGCTGGCTACACTGGCGGTTCTTATCATCATTCGAAGCGGGACGATGGCACTCGTGCTAATTGGTTCTGATTGCGACGATTTTTCTGGTGGTGTTTCTATGGCTCCCGTATACCCGTTCATAGTTCCCACCCTTTCGCATATCTCGAAGTCTCGGAGACAGTAGTGGTGTTTTGCAGCTGCGATCCATCCACGCTCTGAGCATTCCTTTTTTGTTCTGAAATCCCTCCCATTTCTTATGGCGTGTGTCTCTCGTCCTCCGTCCAGTTTCTCTACGACTTCGGCTATTTCATCCCCCCCGCGACCGTCCTGTTTTCGATTTGTCCATACGGCATTCCCTAACGATCCATCACCACTTCACTTACGTCTCTCGCCCTCACGGTGTGAATATTGTCGGTCGTCGAAAATCTGCTAAGTATCGTTTACGGGATAACTTTACGGAGGCTTCAGAACAATCCCTAGTTTATATCATCCTTGACGTTGTTCGGTAACATATCACCGCTTGCTTCAGTCCGTCAAGGTTGTGTACACCAGGAAATCATCTCGCCCATGGATTATCAAAGTCCCTTTGGTAACTCTTTGGTCTTCTCCTAATATTTCCAGATTGTCTACTTATTTACCCCCCCTTACCCCTACCCTGTTTGAACGTGCTATTTCCACTACAAGCATTATTTATTGTGTTCTGCCTTTTTTGTTAGGTTGCCTTACTTTGACGAAGAAATTACAGGGGACGAGAAAATATCCAGCAACAGCAAAGTGGGATAAGAGTTGTCAATATTTGCGCATTCGCCGGGTTTGCAGATTTATGTGCCCGGGCGCCTATATTCCTTTTTTCTTCGACTGACACTTTCACGGCACATTGGACAATTTGAAGATGGGGCCTTATTTGCTTTGCTGTGGGGTTATGGCGATGGATTCTGGCTAGGGTGGCTTCCGGGGTGGTCTTCAGTCAAAGTTTGGCAACTTTCGGTTTTTTCCTTTTATGTTTTTGTCTCAGCATTGTTACTATGTGGCTTTTTTTTCTCCCTTGTCAGAACATGCAGTCGGCTGGAGTGGTGTGAGAGAGGGCGGTGTTGGAAGATGGTTACAGAGCAGGCGTGGGGATGTAAAGAAGACGAAGAAGAGGTGATACGGACCGACTGCATGATTCAAACCTAATATTTTTGCCCCTTTTTTGAACAATTTTTCATATGCGACGATACTATCTCCCCTCCTTAACTAGTCACATGTGTTTTGTTATGCAATACAAAAATGTTATCTCACTCAGTCCATGGCATTTTGTCGTAGATTTCCTAGGAGGATGTGGTGCGTAAATCGGCCTGCCAGACTGTGCTACTTTTTTTATGTCTAGGAGCATCAAATCAATGGGGGGAAAAAAAAAGTTTCGATTTTTTGGGGATTCTTTTTTCATATGCCTCTGACAGGAATCGAACCTGTGATCTTTGCATCTCACATAATATATACAAGTGCAACGCGTTAACCACTGCGCCACAGAGGCTTCTGATGTAATAGCTCGACTGACACTTTGGAACATTTGGGAGATAGTAGAAGAATGGGATGGAATGCAGATTTACACATGGCAGAGAATATGATGGGGGGGAAAATTAAATATATTGATGAGATGAGAAGGTTCTGTGTGGAAATAGGCATCCTGTATGGGAATTCCTTCCTCGTTCCGAAAAATTCGTTTACTAAGATATGCCTTGTATGGGTAGGGCCACATTCGGGGAGAAGTCTACTGGCTGTGTTTGGCTCCATATTGTACGGGAAGGTCTTCCTTGAAGAGTGACACTCTCTCTTCGGGAGTCAGAGAGCTAGCAACTCCAATGGACGAGTTGGAGGATCAATTATTAGCATACTATCATCTATGCGCTAGTATGCAGTTCTCCAGTTAAATGATGGTGAGTAGCATTTATTGAAGCCAATTGTGGGTAGAACTGTTTGATAAAATCTTTCGTGTTCCCTTTGAGCTAAGTCAACAACGAATAGGGCCTAAACTGTGGCTAGTATGACTAGTGGTGGTGGTCAACAAACAATATATAGCAACTTGCGGTCTATCTGCGGTCTATCTGCGGTCTATCTGCGGTCTTTGTCAGTTTGGCCATCTAGGGGCCAAGCATTACTTAGATGGTTATGAAGAGGTAGTTGTTGGTTTACTCGGCAGACAGATACTGGCCCACCTGCAGCTGCCCATGCGTGCTAGTGTGGAGCATGGTATTTTTGGCAGCGGTCGGTAGACCCGCATCACAGGACTTTGGGGCTGGAGTTTTAAAAAAACTGGCCGATTTCTTTTCTTTTCTTTTCTCGAACAATGCGGCTGGTGACGATGCATGGTGGGTTGCGGGATGGGATGGGTTTAGGGGAATTCCCAGCAGAACATGCAAGAGTGCAAGGAATTAGTTCTAGCTTATGCCAGTGCTCAGCTATATACTCTGCAGAGTATGCATGCACTACATATCTATCCATTTTCTTCTGGACTGCAGATGCGAATTGCACAAGGATAGTGTCTCGTTAGTACACCGGAATTGACACCGTGTAAATGAATTGGGGATTAAGTATCTGTGGCCTTTTGTCAGAGTGTCATGTGGAGGGGGTTGAAGGCAGGATCGGAAATCCCCGAATAAACTGCAGCAAATGTAACTATTCTGGGCAGGGTTAGGGGCCAAATAACTGTGCGCAAGTCTCTCTTATTCAGACCCAGCGGAGGGGTAAGGTAGAAGTTAAGTGCTTATAAAGCCGGCGAATGTGGAGTAGGAAGTGCATATATCTATAGAAGGAGACCTAAATTGGGGGATCTGGACAGCATCATTCATTCATTCGTAGAAACAAGCGATATACCTAGGTACATACATTACTTACCTGCGTTGAAGACGGGCAAGTCGGTGGTTTGTCGGCCGTGGTGGTGCCTGGCGAAGGAACAGACCACAGCAGAGACACACAGGGCCAAGCAAGGCTAAATACGAGGAACTACAGGAACCCGCTAACCCCAGAGTGGATGTCTAGATCGCTTCAAAAAGCACTTCGTCCTCCTCCTCCTCCTCCCGTCTCCGCATGTTGCTTGTCTGTCCATACCTGCCCCTCGTTCAAGTCTCGTTTGCCATCCATCCCAACGCACTCCATCTGATAGCTTGCTCGCTCGCTCCCTGGCAGCCTTCCCCCGCACGAAAAGTCTGTCCGCGGAGAGCTCCTATCGCCTCTTTGCCTTGATCTTTGCGCCTTTCCCGCTCCTCCACCATCGAAACTCGCCCTAGCGCATCCCCACACCCTTCCTGTGTCGTATCGCATACACGGCGCTTTGCTTGACGGGGTTATGTCCCACCAGATGGATTACCCCTACTTCCCCCATGTGAATCCCCAGCAATACCAGCAGATATATGGTCCTGGGAATCCTCACTCGACGCAAACCCCTCAGTCCGATCAGTTCCAACCTATTCCATCGACTGTAAGTATAGTTTGGTGCCAGTTCGATGTCAAACTATGGCTGTGGAGGTCTAGATCTGCAATATTCCTTTTACCTGGTTACTGACATTTCGCGCAAAGGAGCCATACGACTCCACCTTTCAACCATTCGACCCCCCCTTCAATTTCGATTCGTCCACCCTTATTGGAGCCCCTGCGTCACCCCCCGAGTCGTTCTCAAAGCACGTAGCGGACCCTCAACCGAACGATGGCACTGCTGCTAACGCCCATGCCCTCGCTACGGCCAACTTTGACGACCAGAACCCCTCTGACGAGTTCAACGGAGACCCAAACAACCCGGGCCAGGGTCGAAGCAGCAGCGAGGAAAAAGACAACTTGACTCCCGCGCAAAGCAGGAGGAAGGCACAGAACAGAGCAGCGTATGGTTTCTCCCTTGGGATTTTAGCATATACTGGTAATTGCCCTTGATATGTGGGGTTCTCAAACTGACTTTTTTGCCTATCGCGAAAAAATATATAGCCAGCGAGCGTTTCGTGAGCGAAAAGAGCGTCGTGTTCGAGACCTTGAGCAGGAGCTGAATGAATATAAACACAACTTCTCGTCATTGATGGAGGACAACGAGAGCCTGAAACGCCAAATCGCAAAGTTTGAGACTGAGAACGAAATCCTGCGTGCCACTTCACATAGCGGGCCACCCAACGGCCACCATAGCCCGGCCGCGGAGCCAACAATGACTGGGCCTATGAAATACTCACCAATGGATTTCGCAGAGGGCAAGGAACCAGCTCACCGAATTACTGTCAACGAAAAGACTGGAGAGAGATATTTGAATGCCTCGGCTACGTGGGATTTGATAGTGAGCCATTTGTCAAATGAGGGCTTGAAGCTGGATGTCCAAGATATATATGAGCGACTCAAGGGCCACGCACAGTGTGATGGACAAGGCCCTGTGCTTGAAGAATCTCAGGTGCGGAAAGCTATCGAAGACAGCATCCGCGGAGGCAGTGATGAGCTTATATAAATCACCCCAGCGCCGCTCCTGACGCCGCCCCTGAATAGAGTCGGAAAAATCGCTGGCGTCGTACCTCTTTGGTGCGTGTGACTCGGCTTTTACACACCTGCACATGTTGCTGACTCGCAGTCGGCTTGAAAGAAGCCGCACATACAGACCTTGCTTTACATCTATGTTTTTCAAGGCTTGACCCCTTCTCATGCCTATCCATTTCACTTTCCCCCTCTTACTGCTCGTTCTTTACCGTTATATTCCTGTTGGATAGGATTTTTGGACATTTGTTTCGCGTGGACTTTTTGTGATTGTCCATAACTAACCCGCTCCATCTGTTGAGCCTGATCTACCTTCTTATATATCCCTTTGATCTACCCCGCCCCCCAATGTTTTTCTTGCCATCGTTACTTCAGCGCGGAGTTTGTTCTTAACGAAGCTGTTTTTGGGTTTTAAGACCCCTTTGATGATGGATGATACTGCTACTCATGGTGCTATTTTTGCTGGAGTTTGTAACCTTACTCTGATTTGATTTGGATTCTTCCACTCATTTTGCATATAACTTAACTTTCTTTCTTTCATTGGGCCTCTGATATATGATCAATTGCATATATTCACTACCAGATATTTAGAGAAACAACATAACAAAAGATATCAATTGTTCTTTTTTTTCTCTCAAAGAAATTGAAGATCACTTTCCTCCCCTTTTTGGTATATATCCTTCTGAGAATGGCTTGCACAAGCAGTTCGTGAGACGGGTTTTCCCCTATTGGCCTTTTCCGTAATTGCAATCGCCCTGTGTCAATCTGCTGATTTAACGAACGGGGGAATTGAGACTAGGAAAAAAGGGAAAGCACATTGGGTATATTTTGTGAAATTTCATAATCACTTTTCTCTTATGCTCTTTTTCGTTTTTTTATGTTTCACTTCTTCTCAATAGTTTTTTCAATTTAAAGATTTTTTTTCCCTCCCCGCTTTAATCCCAGTCATCGAAATCTTCATCGCTATCAAAGTTCTTTGCGGGCATGGGATTTTGCCTTAGACGGCTGTCATTTTCTTTAATAGCGCCTAGGGATATGAGGACATTCTCCAGATCTGTAGTTTTTTTGGGGGATAATGTTAGCGAGTGTGCTTCCCCCCCCCCAACTAGCCGGGCATAGCCAAAAATGAATGGGGGTGGCATAGGTATAGGGTAACGAAGAAAATAAAATCGATTCTCTTACCTCTTACACTCGTCCTAGGCCCATTCAACTCCTTCAGCGTAACAATCTGCCTCCTAATATCCCCATCTCTATACGCCAATATCGTCGGCGTATTCTTATCCGGATACCCCTCAATACACATATCCGCGCGCATTTCGCAGAATTTGATATCGCCGTACTTTGCGGCTAGGGTGCGCCATATTTCGCTCAGCACGCGCGACTCGACATTGTTACCGGCGGAGGAGGTGAGGTTTACGAGAACGAAGCATTGGGTGGAGGCGTCGGTGACGTCGCGAGAGTAATCGGGCTTTTGGAGTGGGTAGACTTGGTTGTGGAGACTGGTCTTTTGGAGGTGGGAGAGCTCAGCGAGGCGCTGCTGTCTAAGAAATTATAAATTAGCATATATATATATATAGATGTAAGATTCATGGTTTCCCTCCGTACCGATATTTCTCTAGGAATTCTTCATCTTCATCCTCTTCGAGGGCGGCTAGTTCGTCCAAATCTTTATCCTCAAGACGGTTTTCGTAGTCGCGTTTTTGGGCTTCTAAGATTGCTTCTTGTATTATGGGGGTTGGAGAGGGGGGCTTTTCGGGAATAACGCCGTGTTTGCGGAGGATGTCATTCCTGGGTAGTTTTTGACGGATTAGCGGTTTATCTATTTAGAGTGGGATGATGCGGCAGTATTTACCATTCTGTATCGGCGTTGGGATCATCAATGGGGACATTAACGGGCATATCCATTTTTGGCAGGTTTTAAAAATATTAGTATTTCGAGAGAGAGAGATTATGAGAGTTGTAGAAAGAAGAAGAAGAAGTAATTGCTGCCTGCCTACAGTTCTATCTCCTGAGAAGAGGGACAAGCAAAGTATGACGCCGACTGCTTGTAAGTTGTGTTTGCAGTGTTTGCTCAGCCACAGTGGCTTGTGTCCCACACAGCAAGAAGAGACAAGGAGACAGACCGACAGACAGACAAGAGAGAGAGACGCAACGTGTATCTGATCCCGCTCACCCCCCGAGCGTCGACAAGCTGATATCTCGACCACATTGAACAACCCAGCATCCTTCTTCCTCCCGTTACTCCCTGGCGAACACACATCCCACGTTCTTGATGAAGGCTCAATAGGCCGCCAGGACATCACCACCCCTTCCTTGTGCATTACCTGGTCCCTTTCGTACGCCTGAGCTGTTTTGTTTCCTACGCCGGTTTTCCCCCCAGTGCCAGTCCGGCTTCACTCGACCCATTCTACCGTCAAAATGAGTTACATGAAGAAGGATGAGGATGCCGACCAGACCATGATGAAGCTAGACAGAACTCAGGTTTTTCAAGACGGTGTGTTTGCCTTGCCAACCCTGAATCTACTTCCCCAAAGATATCTATCTACTCAGGCGGGGGACAACTCTGGGCTAATTTGGGCAAATATAATAAAACAGCACGGCTATTCAATTCGTCTCCTATATCGCCGCGAAGATGTCGAACCCTTCTGACAAAGATTGCGGTGCTTATGTTCACCGGCGAGAAGTTCCCGACGAACGAAGCTACGACGCTGTTTTTTGGCATTTCGAAGCTGTTCCAGAATAAAGATCCCTCGCTGCGGCAGATGGTTTATTTGATTTTGAAGGAGCTCGCGGGCACTGCTGAGGATGTGATTATGTCGACGTCGATTATTATGAAGGATACCTCCGTTGGCAGCGATGTGTTGTATAGAGCCAATGCTATTCGAGCCCTGTGCCGTATAATAGACGTACGTTTGGCATGGCAGAGATACTATTTTGGTTTTTTATTATTTTACAGTGCAGTTGCTAATTCGGACCACAGGCGTCGACTGTGCAAGCGATTGAGCGGCTTATAAAGACTGCGATTGTCGACAAGAATCCTTCCGTTTCGTCCGCCGCCCTCGTCTCTTCATACCACCTCCTGCCCGTCGCCAAGGATGTCGTACGCAGGTGGCATAGCGAAACCCAGGAAGCTGCCTCCTCCGGCAAGCAATCGACTAGCTTCCTCGGATTCAGCTCGAGCGGACAGGCCCACTCGATATCGCAGTCCAACTACATGTCGCAATACCACGCCATTGGCCTTCTCTACCAGATGCGTTCGCATGACAGAATGGCATTGGTGAAAATGGTCCAGCAGTATGGAGCCGCCGGAGCGCTGAAGAGTCCAGCCGCTATTGTCCTACTTGTCAGACTCGCCGCGAAGTTGGCCGAGGAGGACCAGAGTCTACGGAAACCGATGATGCAGATGATCGATGGCTGGCTGCGACATAAGCATGAGATGGTCAATTTCGAAGCTGCGAGGGCGATTTGCAATATGAGAGATATTACAGATGCAGAGGCATCGCAAGCTGTTCATGTCCTGCAGCTGTTCCTCTCCTCCCCGCGCGCTACGAGCAAATTCGCCGCTATTAGGATCTTGCATACTTTCGCGTCCTTCAAACCTAATGTCGTCAACGTATGCAACCAGGACATCGAGTCATTGATCTCCAACAGCAATAGATCTATTGCGACGTTCGCCATCACTACGCTTCTGAAGACTGGAAATGAGGCCAGTGTCGACCGTCTGATGACACAGATCTCCGGATTCATGGCGGATATTACCGACGAGTTTAAGATTACGATTGTTGAAGCTATTCGCACACTGTGTCTTAAATTCCCAAACAAGCAAGCGGGTATGCTTACCTTCCTTAGCGGTATCCTGCGGGATGAAGGAGGGTATGAATTTAAGAGAAGTGTGGTGGAAAGCATGTTTGATCTTATCAAATTTGTCCCTGGAAGCAAGGAGGATGGTGTGTATTTCCTTATATCATTATCACACATTGCAGACAATCTAACAAACTATAGCTCTTGCTCACCTCTGCGAGTTCATTGAGGATTGCGAGTTCACCAAGCTTGCGGTCAGAATATTACATCTCCTTGGTGTCGAAGGACCCAAGACCTCTCAACCCACGAAATATATCCGCTATATCTACAACAGAGTTGTCTTGGAGAATGCGATAGTCCGAGCTGCCGCCGTTACAGCGTTGGCTAAGTTTGGAGTCGGCCAGAAGGACCCCGACGTTAAGCGCAGCGTTACTGTTCTTCTCAAGCGCTGCTTGGATGATACCGATGACGAAGTTCGTGATCGGGCGGCTCTCAACTTGCGGTTGATGGCCGAGGACGATGATATAGCTGAGCGATTTATCAAGAATGGTATGCACAAATCATTCTGAGCAGTACTGTGGATCTCGGCTAACTTCTCACTAGAATCAACCTTTTCATTGTCTACCTTCGAGCACCAGCTGGTTATGTATGTTACCTCTGCTGACAAGAACACCTTTGCCGCTACATTCGACGTATCGAGTATCCCCGTTGTATCGCAAGAACAGGCCTTGGCCGAAGAGAGGACGAAGAAACTTACAAGCGCCACGCCGACTCTCAAGGCTCCATCGACTGGTCCTGCGAAGGCCAAGCCGAAGGGTGCCGCAGAAACTGCTGCAGCTACCGCGGCCTCCACGCAACAATACGCCGAACAACTCATCCAGATCCCAGAGCTCAAAGCATACGGCACTCTCCTCAAATCGTCTGCACCGGTTGAACTCACGGAAAGCGAGACAGAATACGTGGTCTCCGCCGTCAAACATATCTTCAAGGAGCATGTCGTCTTGCAGTATGATATCAAGAATACTTTACCTGATACCGTCCTCGAGGACGTTACTGTCGTTGCTTCACCATCTGAAGATGACGAGGTCTTGGAGGAAGATTTCATTGTCCCCGCGCCAAAACTTGCTACCAACGAGCCTGGAATCGTGTATGTCGCGTTCAAGAAACTCGGTGGCGAGCAAGACTTCCCTGCCACGTCTTTTACAAACCACTTGAAATTCACCAGCAAGGAAATTGACCCTACGACGGGTGAGCCTGAAGAAAGTGGCTACGAAGACGAGTATCAGGTGGAGGACTTGGATCTTACGGGAAGCGATTATGTCATTCCTGCGTTCGCGGGCAGCTTTGACCATGTGTGGGAGCAGACTGGTGCGAATGGCGAGGAGGCTAGTGAGACACTTCAGCTTTCGAACGTCAAGGGCATTGAAGGTATGTGCTATCAACTACTGTCTAATCATCGTCGTTTCAGCCAGGTGCTCGTTTTTGTGGTATGCCAAGCTAACCTTTTTTTGTACTCTTAGATGCCACTGAACAACTCATTGCCGCGCTCTCACTCCAGCCCCTGGAGGGTACAGATGTAGTCCTTAGCCCTAGCACGCACGCGCTCAAATTATACGGCAAGACGGTCTCCGGAGGCAGAGTCGCCGCCCTCGTTCGAATGGCGTACTCTGCTAAGTCTGGCGTGACTACTAAAGTTACAGTGCGCGCTGAAGAGGAGGGTGTTGCGGCCACGGTCGTTGCGTCGGTGGCTTAAAGCTGTTCTCGATCTATTATCTATGTCTGGCCCTTTTTATGATAGCATTATTTCTCTCTCTCCCACACACACACACACACACACACACACACACACAAAGCACCCCAACCCCTCTCCCCTTTGAGATACCTAGTATAGCATATAGTGAAGAAACAGCATGTGTATGTATGTTTTCCTTCTACTGCCTTTTGCTAAAACTTCCCGCCCCCGGAATTGTTAACCCCGTTTGTGCTATAGGGGCCCTTTCCCTCACTATCTTAGCCTATTCTCTCTGTCCCTTTGTCTTCTTCTTTCGTGTTTGCCCCTTTTTTTTTACTTTTCGAGCAGTAATTATGTTTTCTCTCTCTTTTCTTTATGGTTTCAGTTGTAGTCTCCCGCTCCTCTGGTGTTTTTTTATTATATATTTAAAAACCAAAATATCACGGTAGAATTATTCCAAAAACAACTGATACCTTCTTCCCCCGCTCCAATCCATGTATGGCTTTATTATAGCCGGGGCCGGGGGAAGCTCTGTGTTAAGAATTGGTAAAATACGACCCCGATAGATTCTGTATGAGCCCCTTCTTTTTTTTT